>CM062806.1:77772655-78052489 GCA_031772625.1 Pinus tabuliformis | reverse complement strand
GGCCAAAGGATAACGATTTTAATGTTGGAATACAATTAATATTTTATTTTGGTCTCCAATAGATGAATGCATAACATTAATCTTTGTTTACGAGAATTGGTCTTTGGAGCAGTTATGGACAAAGTATGGGGCCTTCAAAGGGTAATGATGCTGAGTTGTGTGCTTACGTAGTCGTTGATTTAATGATCAGTTTTGAAGTAGCTTGGAAAAAGTTTTTCCTTTCTAATAAATTGGTGATTCAGTGAAAATTTTTGGTTTGAATGCACTTATAGTTTGTATGTTTTCTCCAAAGGCGTGAATGACATAATATTATTATTTTGATTTGGTCAATCATGAATAGAACTTGATTTTCGCTCAAGCTTCTTGCCGTATCATCAAACAAATCGATAATATTATTTTAAGATCGAGAAACAATCGTTTTGAAATCCACAATTACAACAAATAAGGAGGGAGGCTTCGTGTTGGGTGGCCTTTGCATGTAGAGGAAGAATGTCCAAGATAATGCCCACAACTGCAACAACAACCGCTCTTTCAAATGTCACTAGTAATAAAAAGAACTATTATGTGGTTCAAATGCCATCTTTCATGGGTCTCAGGCCTTTCTCTACCCATTTTAGAAGAGGGGAAGCCACTGGGAATGGCAAGTCTGGTTGTAGTGATTCATCACCAAATAAAAAGAGTAAAATGTGGGGTGGATGCACTAGGGTACGAGCGTCCATGGATGGTGAAGACTTTGATGAAGAGATGGGGAGGAGGCAATGGTTGGTAGCAACAATAGGAGCTTCATTCATTGCACTCAATCTCAACTAAGAAATTACCAAGGTAGAAGACAATCTCTCTGAGTGGGAGCAAGTTCCTCTTCCAATCAACCCCGAAGTTGTCCTCCTTGATATTGCGTTTATTCCCTGCGAGCCCACCCATACTTTTTTCCTTGGTACAAGGAAAACTATTTTGGAAATGAAGGATGAGGGGGTATCCTGGGTTCCCTGCTGAATCCTTGCAACAAAATATGAGGACTTCAATTACAAATTCAATTCCATAAGTTTTGAAGAGAAGGAGGGTTGGATAGTTGGAAAGCCAACTATTTTAATGCACACTTCTAATGCTGGAGAAAACTGGGAGCGTATACCTTTAAGTTATCAAGTTCTTGGGGATTTGGTTTATATCCAAGAAACCAGTGAAAATAGTGCAGAGGTGGTCACATGTGAATGCCTTCAAGGAGGCTGAAGAAGTTGACGGTCCACGAACACAAAGTATGCCATCATTGGCTATAAACGTTGTGGCCATGTGAACAATGGCACTTGGGCTACTTAGAATGTCAAACAATAGGTGCGAGAGGCGCATGAGTTCGTGAAAGGGATCGAGAATCTTGTGAGGGATCAATCTTGATCAAAGGCGTAGCTCACAGGGGGCATCTGGTGAGCTTTGGTGAATCTCAGAAGGTATGATGATTGTGATAATTTCCATATCTGGTAACTCAAGGTCAATATGAATAGTTACATTATTTTAGAGCCATGGGATCGCTAAGAAGCCAATATTTGATTTGCACTTACGATTGGTGATGGTGGCTTTGGATATAATGATGACGGTGAAGGAATTGTTGATGTGGTAAGCTATGTGCTGAGGAGGAGACACACCTGCATGAGAAAGGTGTTGTAGATATGCTTAGCATGAAGCTCGGGGACCATGGTCTTGACAATATTTGGGGTGTCAGAGGGCCAATGCAGGCATTGCAAAACACTCCATCACCAACATTATGGGAATCACCATAAATAGGAGCGCGCCTACAATCACAATAAGAATGACATAGCTTCAAAGAAATGCCAATTTTGAAAAATTCTGAGGAGTGTTTCTGGTTATTCAGAAAAGGAGTTAAATCTCCCTATTGATAAGGTGGCCCCAGTGAAATTAATGCAAGCAGTGCATTAGTCGATGGTGTGCAAATTACAGGAATGAAAATCATCACAATTCTCTTTGCAGCGCTTGGGTTCATGTCTCCTGCATTAAGAGGAATACTTCTGACATGAATGATTTTACTGTATCTTTCCTTGGAATTGCAGTTGGTTATGTTGTTGTTAGAATGTGGAGGACCATACAAGGAGATACTTCTGGTTGGATATCTGTAGGGCTGTTTATGTCCGCAATAGATAAATAATCTTGTTGGGGAAGGTCAAATCCTATTGTGTGGAATCCCATCTCATTATATATATATATATATATATATATATTTACGCTTTCTGCCGCTGAATCGATCCCGAATAGGTAGAGATTGTTATATTTTCTGAAAATTTTGTTTTTGAAGTTGTTGGATTCAAGGTTGCTCCATGCACTATTAAGCGAGATCCAACTGTGATGTCGAAGAATAAGATGTATGATACAATCCCTACTGTTCAATGCAATAAGGAGATGAAGTAGCTGATTAAGGAGCATGGCCAAATCCTATTGTGTGGAATCCCATCTCATTATATATATATATATATATATATGCTTTTTGCTGCTGAGTTGAGCCCAATAGGTAGATATTGTTATATTTTTTGAAAATTTTGCTTTGAAGTTGTTGGATTCAAGGTCGCTCCATGCACTATTAAGCGAGATCCCACTATGATGTCGAAGAATAAGTGTTTATTCAATTTAGTGTTTTAAATTTCTTGCATTAATTATCAACCGAGGTTTGTAGACTGATGAAGTGTGATACACTATATGCCCTTAGTTAACTTTTCTCTTACTTCGTTGTTTTGTATTTTATGTTTGTTTTGGGGGGTTTCTGTTTTTTTGATGTCTAAGAATATATAGTTTATGAGAGATTTACATGGATCTAACGAGTTTTTAAAGAAAAGATAGGTTCTTAAGTTAGAATAAACTCCTAAATGGACTAAGAATCATTTTACCTAGTTAGGACCTAATAAGAGAAATAGAGCATCTAGCTTATCTACCATTTAGTTTTAATCTACCATTTAGTCCTAATCTATGGATCTAATTTTTACAACCAAAAGTAATACTGATGCAAAAGGTAATTCAACAATTGCATTCATTAGCCATTCAACCATTCAATTTTGGAACATGATAGAATCAATCTCCTTGAAATGATCTTTTGGAATGTCAAGTGATGCAACTACGTAATGACCTGAAAACAGAAAATAAAAGATGACAATTTGTAATACTAACGATATGCTGAGTAAGCTCAATCACCGCATGAACTAGATATTCAACCAATTAAGTTAGAATTGTCATAATTTTGAAATGGTTGTGAGAACATCTATTAATACAATTAATCGACAGTTCTATGCTAAAATGAGTAATCAAAAACAATGAGAAGCTAAGCAATTGTGTTTCATTCAATCATTTCTCATACAATATCTCAGAAGAATAAGACTTGCACAATTGTGATTTTTATCCTTACACTTTGGTTACAAACTGAAATGAAATAAAACTAAAGAAAATGAACTTGCAAAAAAAACAAAGTAATAGAAATTAAAATGAAAACGACAAGTAAAAACCTCCTTCAGTGCAGGGGCCCTCTGCAACTGATGTGGCTGGATAACAACTAATTAAAGATGTACTTTTGAACCATCATTGACAAAACATAGTTTGTATTATCAACAAAACGAAGTCTGAACAAAGTTTTGAAAAAAAAGCCTGTAATCATTCCTTAGCTTCTAACTTATTCTCGGTCTCACTTAACCGAAATTTATAGAAAAACAACATAATTGTTTAAGAGAAAATCTTGTTATAGGTGGCTTAATCCAAATCTATGATGACTGTTTATAGAAAGACATGCTACAAATGGCTTAGTTCGAATTGTAATGAGACTGTTAGACTTCTGAACAACTACAGGTGACCTGATATGCATTAACTCCTCAATTCCTGATCAACCACAAGTGGCTTACTCCGCATTAACTCTTCAACAGAACCGTTAGACTCCTGATCAACTACGAAATATCAAGAGTCCTACTGCTATTAGATAACGTATTTGACTCCATTTTTGACCAAGACTTTAGGCATGATTTTATGTTGGTCTGGATCGATGAGTAGGGTAGAATCCATGTAGAGATAATTATGGAGATGCCCATGTGGCCCAGTTCTTCACTTGACACCTGTAACCTGCCAAACCATGAGAGTAGCTACGGAACCCACAGTTAGCTGCAGAATAGACTGCGTTCTGTAGCTAATTTTCAAAAATCTATTAAAATAGAAAGAACATGAAAATATAATATGGTGATCATTTTAATGCTTTCCTAAGACAAAATCTAGCATTTATCATTGATTGAATATGTAGTCTTGTAATAAATCAAGAGAAAAATGTGAGAACAAATGTCAAGGGGAAGGTAATTCTGAGGTTTAACATACCCCCACTGCAAAATCATTGCATGTCATGCAATTTGCCAAAAATGTGAATTTCTCTTCTCTAATGCATTTGCTCAGACACTTCTGCTAGTACATCTAATTTTCTTCTTTTGCTCTTCTTTGAAGTGACTGCCATTCTAGGTTTCCTCATAATAAGCTTGTATTTGCGATTGATGACTATTCTGTTCAGACTTCTGTTCTTCCTCTTCAACTTCCTATTTTTCTTATACCACAGCCCTAGATGCAAAATGGTATTATCATGAATAGCCTTGTCCAATTGACTTTGTTCCTTCAAGTTTTCATTCTCCTTCTTGATATGTCTGTTCAATATCTCTAATTCATAGATTTCGTGTTTGAGAGAGTCAATTAGAGGTTCTTGTGGAATGACAGAGGGTTTTGGATTCTTTGAGGCTCTTTTCTTCTCCATTGATTCTATATAATCATATATTTGTTGCTGTACTGGGTCTATGCTTGGAGATCCTTTGCTTGGGCTACCTTCAAAATGATGGTGAGGAAAGTTTTGAGGACTCTGTGCAGAAGTGTTAAAATTGGCAACTAGGGCCAAACTCCATGTGAGTCATACTATTTATGGCACCTGATATTTTTATTGAATCCCTCTCATCGAGAGGTGTAGGATTGATCTAAAGATCATCTGATTCCGATAATTATTTATGGAGTTATGAATTTATTTATGTTATAAGACAAATTGTCAAGTCGGCCAGCAACTTGAGTAGGCTTAGAAGCCCTATAGTCGTGTCTGTTTATCATCTACGTTTTTAGTATAAATATAAAGGACTTGAAGTCATTTACACACTCACTCTCTTGTGATTTCTCTTCATCCTAGTTGGGTTTGATGGAGAAGAGATATAAAAGGAGTGCCCTAGTATCTACGGTGCCCTAATGAAGATGAAATGATGGACATCTAGACGCAGGCCCTATAGACGCAGTCACAGAGGATCCTTATACGTTGTATAAAGGTGACCATAATAAGCCCTAGCCGCAGTGATAAAAAGAGGCACAACTGCAGTTGGAAGGAGCCCTACCATAGGTCCTATTATGCAGCTAAGAAGGTCTAATCACGGTCCTATATCCGCAGTTATAGTAGGCTTACATACGCTGCACAAAGGAGGGCTAAACACTGTTAAAAGAGACCTAATATATCCACTATTGAAAAAGCCCTAATACATCTAAACACAATTTTGTTCACGCAAAGGATACATGTTATACACAGTCAAATGGAGCCATCCTAACACAACAATGAGACTTGTTATACGCAGTCAAGTTGTGCAACCTGTTATACGCAGTCAAATGGAGTAGATGTATCCTTGGGTGGGTCTAAGGTATAGTATAGACATCAGTACCTCGGACTACCCAAAGCTTCGGTGATGATCACAATAATAAAGAAAGTAATACTCTCCTCCTCGGTGGTATTCATCTCCATGAATGAGATCAATGAAAACATGTTCCTATGGCAAAGAGGATCTATGAAATCCTACAACAGTAATAACTCAGCACGGGAGTATATTACAATGAGAAGATTCAGATCTGTCATTCTTTGCATACTTGTAACTTGATGATCTCATAACAGTATACCTTAGCGTCCTTCATTCTTGACTCAGCCACACATATTTGGTGATCACTGTCTCAGTCTGGAAAGATGCAACAGTAAATGATCTTGGTGATACAGTTGTGAAGATCTCAATGTTGCAACAACAATGGTTTCAGTATCAAGTAAGATCTTGTTGAAGGCTGCTGTAGTAATGACAGTGATAGTTACATTCTCAGCATAATGGAAGAAGCTGTATCAAGAATGATCAGTGACAAAGTCATGATCTAAATTCTTGTAAGATCCTGATCTCCTTAAAGATTCAGAGATCACCTCTATGGTAACTTCTAAGGGACAGTCATTGTGCAGCAATGATGTTATCAATGATGACAGCAGTACTGAAGATATCAGTGATGCAGTAGGACAACATGATGATGAATGAAACAGTGGGCATGATAAATAATGAGCAACATGATGATGAGAGCAGGAGCAGCTCAGTCATCAAGGTTCGACACATGTGACAGTACAACATGGTGTCACCCGGTTATGTGTAGCAAATGGACGAAAGAAAGCCCTACGATAGGTGAAGCAGTCACCTTGGAGAATCAGTTGAAACAGAATGTCTTCAACTGATCTCATCGTTATAGGAGATGAGCTACGCTTAGATCTAGATAAGTCAAAGTGTTGACTTCCGTTGTAAATGTACTATCTCTCTCTCCCTACTGAACTTTGAAGAACATAAAGAAGAATTGATCAAGGGTTTCCCCACATTGGGGTTTGTCTCTTGCTGGCGCCACATCTTGTGTCCTTTTGTCTTGACTTGTCTTCTGCGATTTATATTTATGTTCTATCTGCAGTTTACCTTAATGCTGATGTGATTGCTAACTGTGAAAATTTAAATAAATTGCTCTAGCATAGAACATACCTAAAATTAACAGGATCAATTTTTGGGGTTTCCTCTTCTAAGTTTATGAACTCTGCCCCTTTTGACGGTGTTTTATTTACCAACCCTCGGAGTCTAGAGATTCTTCTAGGTTGTGGATGACTTACATCCTCTTTCTCTACGATCTTTTTCTCTTTTCTTACCTTTCCTCTTGCTCTGATTTGTTTCCTAATTTTTGTCAGTTCTTCAGATATTAATTTTCATCATCTTTCTGTGATGAAGACTCAGGTTTGTCTTCAATGACTATACCAATCTTCTTTCTTCTGCTTTTTCTAACATTATCTTCTTTGGGTGACTCTGGTGCTTCTTGAAAATGATTTCTAATGAGGAAATCCTCCAAGGTATCTCCTATGCCTTTTAAATGAAACTCAGTCAACATCTTTATCAACCCATGATGGTACATGGTTGTGTCTATGAATTCTATTTTCTTTTGCACATTTGAGGCCATCCTTCTTAAACTATTTAGCAGGAAGAAAGGAAGATTGATTTCTCCATTTTCTAGGAAATTCATCAATAAATGTATATGGTAGACATACATGCACCTGAATCTCCCCTCACAGGCGATAAATTTTTGTAATATCATAAGCATGCTTCTTCATTTACTTTTAAGCGCTGAAATGAGAATTCCTTTTCTAAAAATAGAGACATCCATACTTGGGTTCTTGAGGATTACTTTCCATGATTCACTATGGAATTCCTTGTTTTTGAACCTTCTTTCACCATGTCTTGGAAGTTCTATAGCATCTGTTATGAAGGATTCTGTGACTGCAAACTTAATATCTCCAATTTCTACTTCTGTACCATCAAAATATTTTGTGATCTCTTCATGAAAACCATCAAATTTTTCGATAATGTTGGGCCATCCAGCCTGTTGAAATTTGGTACCGGAGGACAGGTGGTTCCCTTAGGCTTTGATCTTTGGCCTAGGGAAAAGTGTCCAAAAGAATTTAATTTTTCTCCTAAAGTGACTTTATAATTTTATAAAGTTAAATCTAATTTAAAAGTGACTTTAAGTGATAAAGTTACTAAGTCTAATTTTAAAGTAAATGAAAAATTAGAAAGGAAAAGTGACTTTGGAAATAAATGACTAAGTCGGTCTTTATTAAAGTGGGGTGAATTAAAAAAATAGAAAGTGAGATTTAAATGAGCATCTAATCTCAGCCATTGATCTAAATCTATTTCAGCCATTGGATTTAGAGATCACCCAAAAGTCACTTGGATCACCCAAAAGTCACTTGGAGTTATATTAAAGGAGGAAAAGGAGGAAAAGGTCATTCATTCTTTCATGAGCAGATTGGGAGAAGGAGACAACAGCTTGGCACACATTCCAAGGCAGCAGTTGAGCAGATTTGTACAACTGATTCAGCACATAGTGAAAGGCAGATTTTTGCACAAAAATCGAGGAGCAGTTTGCTGATTTTTCTGCACACAAAACGGAGGCCGTACATCATTTATTGCTGCCCTGTTTGCTGTAATTTCCAGATTGCTGTGAGGCACGGGAAAGGAGATAAGTTGTAAATTTGTTTGCTGATTTTTTGCTGAATAATTCTCACTGTAAAAAGGCAATTTTCAGAAATATAGAAGAGCTCTCAAACTGGTTTTTCCCAAGAGTTGTAGGGGGTTTTTCCAGGGTCAAGTTGACCAAAAATATCAGTGTTTTAATGGCTGTTTTTGATTGCTGATCTTTAATTCTGCAATTTCCAGCATTCTGAAAAATTTCCAGAATTTGTGTTTTCAACAATAATTTTTTTTTTCAGTCTGTTAAATGTATGGTTATGGGAATGGAAATTTAACTACATGGGAGAAATAAGGAGAAACTGAAAACCGGGGTGGGAAAACAGAAATTTCTACACAGCCTTCTGCAGCATTTCCTTGAATTGTGGGTATCCTTCCAATTATTTTTCTCCTACCAGTTCTAGCCTAACAATGAGTCCCATGTCTTCTGTTTCGCAAAATTTATTAACCTTTAGAACTACCCTCCTGTTTTATGAAATGGCTTGACTGCAAGTATGGTGAAAAGGAACTACGGGTTTGCATGGAATAAGTAGATGGTAAGGGTTTTGGAGAGACGTGGACAAACATGTCACGTCGGAGCCATGACCGTTAAAAACAATGGGGGAGTTTAATTATGGACCATTATGTGACAAAAGATAGATGGTGTGGTGGATATGCAGTACGATAGAGATAAGAATCAAATTAAATGATGATTGGTCATGGAAACATATGAATGCCCATATTATACATATTCTATGTTCTACCCTTGCTATTTTAAAATAAATTTTTGCACTTTTACCTCTTGGAACTTAACCTTCTTGTTTGTTGTTTTTATTTGATGTTGATTTGCAGATCCCCTTCTTAACATATTAGTCTTCAAAAAAAGATTCTTCAATTCCTTGCAATCAACATTTATTTGGAACCGATCTGTAGAATGGAGTTATGGTTGTAGAATCAAACTGGCTGTGGAATGGAGTTAGCTGCAGAACATGACAAAGATAAAATATGGCTATGGAACATTGATGCGAAATAAAATGAAAACAAAGTGTAATGAAAGGAAAATGGAATATAATAGTGAAATGGAATGAGAGTGAAGTGAGATGAGATGAAATGAAATGAATTTGCAGATTAGGCACTGCAAATGAATGTAGCTTTATGTCACTACTTATTACAGAAAGAGAAATAAGAATTATAGGATGTCAGAAATCTCTTATTTTCACCCTATATTTCCTTTATAAGTAAGCCAATGAACAATTGGTTTTCAAACTTATATATATATATATATAATATATATATATTATATGTACAGGAAAACTATGTTAGTGGAGAAGAAGAATTCTTCTTCACCAAATTCATCTTAGTGTTATCTTGGAAAATTATGACAAAATCCTCCCTTGAAATTGGCTTATGATATATCTTTAACTGATGACCATTTACAAGAAGAGGTACCTTTTTCTCATCTATTGTCCTTATTCTCATTGCTCCATTGTTAACGACTTCAATCTCATATGGCCCAAGCCAATGAGTCTGAAACTTCCCTTGAAAATCTTTAAATTTTGAATCGAACAAAAGTGCCCAATCTCCTGCTTGAAACTTCTTCTTCTTGATATACTTATCATGACATTTAGCCCTTTGATGTTGGACTAAACTGGTTCTTTGAATTGCATCTTGCCTGATTTCATCAAGCTCATTGAGTTTCTCCAATCTATGTTTCTGTGCTTTTGATAATTCCAGTCCCAATTAGACTGCCATCTTGAAGGTTGTGATTTGAAACTCTATAGGGAACAAGACTTGCTTCCCATAAACAAGCTCATAGGGAGTATGTCCTGTTGTGTTCCTCCATGTAGTTCTGTAGACCCATAAGGCTTCAGGAAGCCTTTCTGCCCAATCTCTTCTATGTAGATGTACAATCTTAGTGATAATTCCTTCTATCACCTTATTGGTAGATTCAATTTGACTGTTTGCTTGTGTATGGTAAGGAATAGACTTCCTATGTTTTATCTTGTATTCTTGTACAAGTCTTTCCACCATTTTAGATGTAAATTGAGATCCTTGATTTGTCACTATTTCTCTTGGAACACCAAAATGAGTGAAGATGTCCTCAAAAAGAAAATTAACTATAGATTTCTCATTAGCAAAAGGTAATGCTTTAGCTTCTACCCATTTAGTGACATAATCAATGCATACCAAAATATGATTCTTTTGTTTAGATGGAGGATTAGTTGGTCCAACAAAATCGAAGGCCCATTTTTCAAAAGGTTCAATGAGTACCTGAGTTTGTAGTGGCATTTCATCTGAAGGAGCATGTTTCCTTACCCTTTGACAATGTCACACTTTTTGACATATTCTTTGGCATCTCTGAAGATGAAGGGCCAATAATATCCTAAATGAAGGATTTTATACGTTGTCCTTTTGTCAGCAAAGTGTCCACCACAAGGTTCATCATGGCATGCCTTAAGAATTTCAGGCATTTCATCCTCTCAAACACATCTTCTTATCATAAGATCTAGACCCGTTTTATACGATTCATTAGTAATCCATGAGTAATTTGCACTTGTTTGAATGATTTTTCTTTTCTCCTTAGGAAAAAAATGTGAAGGTAATTTTAATGTGACTAAATAATTAGCAATATCTGCAAACCAAGGAGTTTGAGTAGTTATTGCAAAAAGATATTCATCAGGAAATTCATCTTCAACTGGGGTGTTATTTTTGATATTTTGAATTCTAGACAAGAAATCAACAACTGTATTTTGTTTTCCAGGCCTATCTAACACAATGATGTTGAACTCTTGCAGGAGTAATAACCATCATGTAACTCTGCCATTAGTAATCGGTTTATTCATTGAGTATCTAATTGCAGAGTGATCTTCATGAACAAATGTTTCATACCCTGTTATATAATGTCTGAACTTATTGATAGCATGAACAAAAACTAAGAATTCCTTTTCAGTTAGAGTGTAATTTAACTCAATGGGAATCAAATTCTTGCTTGTGTAGTATATGGCATAAGGGATCAAATCTTTTTGTCCTAATATAGCTCCCAGAGCTATATCTGAAGCATCTATTGAAATATGAAAAGGTAGTTTCCAATTTGGACCTCTTAAGATGGGTGTCTCAGAAATTTTTGCTTTTAAGGTCTCAAATGCCAACTGGCAATCCGGATTCCATTTGAATTCACAATCCTCGGTGAGAAATTTGAAGAGTGGTGATGTTAGTTTAGTGAAATTTTCTATAAATCTTCTATAATACCCTGTGAATCCTAGAAAACTTCTAACATCCTTTTGACAACTTGGAATTGATAACTTAGAGATGACTTCAACTTTAGATTTATCAACTTTAATTCCATCTCCTGAAATGTGATGTCCTAAAACAATCCCTTCTGTAAACATCATAAAACATTTTTCATGGCTTAGTGAAATGTTTTCTTCCTTACATCTTTTAAGAACTTTTTCCAAATTTTCTAATGTTTCCTCGAATGTATTCCCATAAACTGTAAATTCATCCATATATACCTCTACACAATCATGTATTAGATCAGAAAAAATTCCTAGTACTACTCTTTGAAATGTTATAGGTGCATTTCATAATCCAAAGGGAAGTACTTGGTAGGCATAAGTTCCCCATGGGCAGGTGAATGTGGTTTTATCTTGATCTTCAGGTGCTACCTGAATCTAATTGTAACCACTAAAACCATCCAAGAATGAAAAGTACTTTTTACCTGTTAATGTATCTAACACTTGATCTATAAAGGGAAAAGGAAAATGATCTTTCAGGGTAGCTTTATTCAATTCTAGATAATCAATACATACCCTCCATTTATCATTATTTTTAGGCACAATCACTAGAGGGGAAACCCACTGGCTATCTGAAATTGGGTAGATGAAATTTACATTCAACAACTTTTGCAACTCTTCTTTTACAATTTCCCTAAGATTTGGATTCATCCTTCTTTGAGGTTTTCTGATAGGTTTACAATTTTCCTCAATGTAGATGTGATGTATACAAGTCTTAGGACTAATTCCTTTCATGATAGTGTATTCCCATGCATATGCAAAAGAATGTTGTTGTAAAGTTTTGATTAGATTTTCTTGTTGTAATTTTTCCAAGTTATTGTTTATGTTCAATGTTTTCCTTGGAAAGATTTCAATTGTAGAGCTACCAAATTCTTCCATAGAATAAAGAGACATCTGCCTAGATGACAAATATGCAATATTAGATCTTTCTTGAAACTAATCATGTTCATATTCTGGAGATGATTCAAAATTGTCCATTGTATTCAGGATTTGACTATCTTCACTAATGGTTGAAATAGTAAAGAGAGGTTGAATATCATTTTCATCATCAATCCATTCTTTGTCATCTATCTCTGTGATTGTTCTTGTTGGAGAATATAAGTGAATTTCTTAGTTGAATTACCATAAGAGGTATACATATCACCAGATCTACAGCGAATGAATGCATCAGCTGTAGCTAGCCAAGGTCTTCCTAATATAAGTGGATGTCCTCTTAGATTGCTCTTTGGGGTTAGTATCATAAAATCAATAGGGTACTCTCAAGAGTCTAAGGACACTGAAATATCTTCTAACACACCATCTGCTTTGATTACAGATCTATCTGCCAATTGTAGTAATGTAGGTGTATAAAGAAGATTGGGAAGTTTGAGTTGTTCCATGGTTTGTTTGCTCATAATGTTTATTGCTTCTCCTAAGTCAATCAATGTATTTGGGATTTCAACTCCATTGATATGTGTTTTTACAACTAGACTTCCTGGATCTACATATTTTTGTATGGCAATTTTTCCCATCATTATGTCTACTATTTTTCCTGCTAGGTGAATTCTTTTTACTTCTTTTGTTTTTCTTCTTGGTTTCTTCATGCTCAACTCTTTTATTGTTTTAGCTAGAATTGGAATCTCCTTAATGGCTTGTAACAAAGGAATTTTGATATAGACATTTTTCAATTCATCTAGAAAATCATAATTAGGCAACATAATATGCTTTTCTACCCCTCTATCAACTTGTAATCTTTCTGGAAAAGGAGGTGTAGAAGTAGATACTGGTTGTTGCTCTATGATAGGAGTTGAGTTTATTGGTTCTTTCTGTTTTCATTTTCAGAGTTCTGGTTTTGAGGATATGTTCCTTCAAACTTTTATTTTGATGTAGAGAATCTTCCTCAGAATTGTCTTGTTCTTGAATAACCACAAAAGGTTTTTTCTTTTCTAATATCCTACCAGATCTCAATTAGACATCATTGAGATCTAATGGAGTGATCATGTAAGTTGGAAATCACTGTCCTTCTACCATATAGGTATTCTAATGATTTTTATTGTTGGGGTTAGGTAATGGTTGGGTAGGCAACTGATTTGGTCTCTGTGGAAATGGTAGTGAAAGTTGAGGGTTTTGGTTTTGAAGTTGGCGCTGTTGATTTTGTTGAGGAGGATAGTTTGGATATGATGGAGGATATTGATAGTATGGAGAGAATCTTCCATAAGGATTCTGCATTCCTTGAGCCCAAGGTTGGGTTTGAGACTGAGATTGATGCCAGGTTGGGTTTGAGACTGAGATTGAGGCCAAGGTTGCTGCCAAGAATTCCAATTTGGAGGGGGTTGCATATACATTTGGTTGTTAAAACCTTGATTTTTCTGCCCTTGCCAAGGTCTTCTAGAGACAAAGAAAAGAGACTCTGTTGGATTTGAAACAGTTGTTTCTTCTCGAAAAACAACCTTAAGACGAAGGATTGAAGGACAAATTTTGGTCTCATGATTTTCTGAACAAATCACACAAGTCTCTATGACTTTTGCATCTAAAGGGAATTCTCTTAAAGCATGCTTCTTTCTGCATTTGGGACAGAAAATAGCGAGAGCATCAATTTTGGTTTTCTACTTGTTTTGTAACTTAAGGGTGTTTATCTGTTCACTAAGTATCCCTAGAATATCTGTTTTAAATTCATCAAGCATGTTTCCAATTTCTGCCCTACTCACTGATCCAATTGCAGATTTATTCACCCTAACAAGAGAAGGATCTTTTGGACCTTTCCCAGTTTTAGATTTTCCTCTTGAGAGATGAACACATAATTCTCCTGTGTCACTTAATGGGAGCTGAGAGATATCTCCCTTCCCCATCATGTTAAGGATATCTATCCACTTATCTCTAATAGATTTTAATAGAAGAGCTTTTAAAGTTTCTTGATCTAGGTTATCCATTTTTTTCTCTTTTTAAGTGATAGTTGAATCTCTCAATTAAATCCTCTAAATTTTCATCCTCTCTCTGCATCATTTTGAACACTTCATTCTTGTGATTGATAGGCATGCAATAATCGAAATACCTTTTCAAAAACACTTTCTTCATGTCATTCCATGTTCTAATGCACTAAGTGACCAACCCCATGAACCACTTTAAAGCAACTCCTTTCAATGTTGAAGGGAAAAATTTGAGTTTTTGAGAGTCTTGTAAATTATCATAAGTTCTCCACAAGAATTCAAATTCAAATAAGAAGGTTTCAGGGTCTTCACTTTTTAATCCATGAAAGTTTGGGACGACAGAAGGTGAGATATTTTTCATTGTTGCATCTGTCTCTTCATCAACTATAGGGAATCCAAAAGAATTATCAACTTCCCTATTTCCTCTGCTTTATCCATTATTTCCTATGCCTTCTCCATTATTTTCTCTACCTCCTCCTCCTCCAAACAGTGTGAATTCTCCATCCTCTCCTTCTTCTACCATTATAGTTTCTTCAGAGCCAATATAAGATTCGACCTGCAAGGTTAATTTCTCTTCCTCTATTTCTTCTATTAATGTTACGTGGGAAAGAGGTTCTACCTCTTCTTCTTCACTAAGTATTCTTAATTCTTCAACTAAAATATGTTCCCCTGTGGAGGTGAAAAAGGCTGCTCCTTCTATTGGAGATCCAAGATTTTCCTCCTCTAGGATTGCCTCAGTAGATGAAGTAGGAGATCCTCTTGGTTGAATTTCTGACCTTAGAACTTCAGCAGGTCTATGGCTAGGGGTATGAGCTTGAGATGGAGGTGTATCTCTTCTTAGTCTTGGTGGAGTAGGTGGTGTTTGTAGGAATTGAACTCCTGCCTCTAGCTATAAATCTACCCTAGAGTCTCTTTCTCTACGCATATCATTTTTTTTTTGAATGTAAGAGATGAGGTTACCTAATTACACTTCCCCGGAAACGACGCCAAAATGTTTATTCAATTTAGTGTCCTAAATTGCTTGCATAAATTATCAACCAAGGTTTGTAGACTGATGAAGTGTGATGCACTATATGTGCTTAGTTAACTTTTCTCTTACTTCGTTGTTTTGTATTTTATGTTTGTTTTAGGGGGGTTCTGTTTTTTTGATGTCTAAGAATATATAGTCTATGAGATATTTACATGGATCTAACGAGTTTTTAAAGAAAGGATAGGTTCCTAAGTTAGTCTAAACTCCTAAAATGGACTAAGAATCATTTTTAACCAGTTAGGACCTAATAAGAGAAACAAAGCATCTAGCTTATCTACCATTTAGTCCTAATCCATGGATCTAATTTTTACAACCAAAAGTAATACTGATGCAGAAGGTAATTCAATAATTGCATTCATTAGCCATTCAACCATTCAATTTTGGAACATGATAGAATCAATCTCCTTGAAATGATCTTTTGGAATGTCAAGTGATGCAACTAAGTAATGACCTGAAAACAGAAAAGAAAAGATGACAATTTGTAATACTAACAATATGCTGAGTAAGCTCAATCACTGCATGAACTAGATATTCAACCAATTAAGTTAGAATTGTCATCATTTCGAAATGGTTGTGAGAACATCTATTAATACAGTTAATTGATAGTTCTATGCTAAAATGAGTAATCAAAAACAGTGAGAAGCTAAGCAACTGTGTATTCCATTTTTCATTCAATCATTTCTCATACAATATCTCAGAAGAATAAGACTTGCACAGTTGTGATTTTTATCCTCACACTTTGGTTACAAATTGAAATGAAACAAAACTAAAGAAAATGAACTTGCAAAAAAAACAGAGTAATAGAAATTAAAATGAAAACAACAAGTAAAAACCTCCTTCAGTGCAGGGGCCCTCTGCCACTGATGTGGCTGGATAACAACTAATTAAAGATGCACTTTTAAACCACCATTGACAAAACAAAGTTTGTATTATCAATAAAACGAAGTCTGAACAAAGTTTTGAACAAAAATCCTGTAATCCTTCCTTAGCTTCTAACTGCTTCTCGGTCTCATTTAACTGATATTTATAGAAAAACAACATAACTATTTAAGAGAAAATCTTGTTACAGGTGGCTCAATTCGAATCTATCATGATTGTTTGTAGAAAGAGATGCTAAAAATGGCTTAGTTCGAATTGTAATGAGACTGTTATACTTCTGGACAACTACAGGTGGCTTGATATGCATTAACTCCGCAACTCCTGATCAACGACAAGTGGCTTACTCCGCATTAACTCTTCAACAGACCCGTTAGACTCATGATCAACTATGAAATATCAAGAGTCCTACTGCTACTAGATAACATGTTTGACTCCATTTTTGACCAAGACTTTAGGCATGCTTTTCTGTCGATCTGGATCGAGTGAGTAGGATAGAATCCATGTAGAGATGATTATAGAGATGTCCATGTGGCCCAGTTCTTCATTTGACACCTGTAACCTGCCAAACCATGAGAGTAGCTATGGAACCCATAGTTAACTGCATAATATGCTGCGTTCTATAGCTAATTTGAAAAAATCTATTAAAATAGCAAGAAAATGAAAATATAATATGGTGATCATTTTAATGCTTTCCGAAGACAAAATCTAGCATTTATCATTGATTGGATATGTAGTCTTGTAAGAAATCAAGAGAAAAAGGTGAGAACAAATGTCGAGGGGAAGGTAATTTTGAGGTTCAACAATAAGAAGTATGATACAATCCCTACTGTTCAATGAGATAAGGAAATGAAGTAGGTGATTAAGGAGCATGAACAAATCTCTTTCACTTATGAGGTTGTGTTTGAGAAATATGATATTAGATGGCTTTCATGTTGGGTTGCTTATTTGAAGATGGAAGGTGCACGAGTGCACTAGTTTTCTATCTTGAATTCACTTGTGGTGATTTCATTTTTGGCTAGGATAGTGTTTGTTATCTTTTTGAGAACCATGAGAAGAGATTTGACCAAGTATGAAGATTTGGATAAGGAAAGTCAAGGACAGATGGTCGAGAAACTCTCTAGATGGAAGCTTGTAGTACAAGATCTTTTCATGTCATTATACCTATGTTTTACCTTAGATCATAATATTGTTGATTTGTAAATGAATGATATTGATGTTGTTGGAGATAATTGTATTTCTCAACGAATTGTCATATTGCTGAGTTTGCCTTTTATTTGTTATATTTGAAGTGTGTCAAGAAATGTATTATGTCTAGTGTAATGTATTGTTGAGCGAAAAGTGTGTTGATGGGGGGCTTAAATATCTTTGACACAACTATGAATTCTCATTATAACCATGTATTGCACTTATGAAGCCTCATAATATTATGTTGGTCATGGTCATGAAAAGTTTTATTTAGCGATGTTGAGTCTATAATGTCAGCATTTGGTGATAGGAAGAGTCATGTATATAACAGTGTATCATTTTTAGATTCATCTCAGAGATACACTGTTGGGTTACTCGTGTTGAGTAGGGTTGAGAGCCCAATTTGAAAATGCATGAAACATGGTTTGCATGGAGGTGTTGAGGGCATTGAGGCTCATAGTAGATAGTGTGTAGATAAGGCAGAGTCCTTCTAGAAGATAGATCTATTTGGGAAACAGTTTGTCCAGGGTCCAGTAGAGTTTGGTGTGGCTCGTTGGTTGTGGAGGCTTCCAGTGAATGGTTGTTCGTAGAGTCGTGAGAAAAGAGTCTTTCCAATTGATGTTGCTAGCAGACTGTTTTAGTAGCTGAGTCTTCTAGCTATTGGGTGATAGCTCATGTTATCACAAAATCAAGCACTGAAGGGCTGCAGATCAGGTATACTCTGTGTAACTGTTTCAGACCAAGCTTTTGACTAAGGATTAGCCTCCCTAGCCTGAGAGGGCTCTCTCAAGAAAAAGTTATTGATTTTGAATGTTGATAAGAGGGCTAACTCTTGTACAATAGATTTAATGAACTTGCTGGCTGGACAAATATACAAATACATCCATTGGGCTTATGGAGTCAAACATGCTACAACAAACAATGATATTTCCTCTACATAGAAGTCAGGGCATGTGACATTTAAATGTTCAAAATATAACTCTTATAAAACCACAGTTCATAGAAGAGTACAGGAAGTCAGAGCAACATATGTGAATTCTGAGTGATTACTCCTCTAAGCAACTGAAAAAAGACATGAAGGACAAAGTAAAACAATACATCTTGAACATGGAAATGCTGTATGAATCCTGAGAAGAAAGGCATATATCTTATATTACTGCAAACTGTTCTTTACACAAGCCAAAATAGCACTCTCTTTTCATAAAATATCCAACCCTTTTTACATTCATCTTTCAGCTCTATATAGAATGCTTACTCTACCTGATTCGAGCTCCCTCCTCCAGCGTGAGGGGAGCTCAATAATTACCTATGATGACACCTACTAACTTTTAACTACCTAATAATTACAGCTGACCACTAATTTACAGCGCTGGAATCCTAAAGCAAATAAGATCCTAATTCTACATCATGCTGGACATAGCATTTATTACAATTAAGATTCCTCCTCTGCCAAGTGGATTACTATAGCGGTAGCTTGGATGGCTTTAATTACAATGAACTTCATTCTTTGACATCTGCGTTCCTTCTGGCGGTGGCTGTGATAGCATGAGAAGAGTATCACTAACTGTAGTGTTTAAGAGTCCTAAACCAACCATAACTCTAACTCTATCTTCTTCATAAATTGATTCCTCCTTGCAGCTTTGACACCTGGCTTTCTCTTCGTTCAGCTGAGATGGCATGAGATGGGCAATTAATGTCCCATGCTGGCTTTGAACACCGAAGGCTTTGATCTGTTCTGTGTTGGCTGAGAATAACCCTAAATTCTCGGTTCTGGTCCCCCATCACCGAGTATGCAGCAATAGTTACCTTAAGCCTTTAATAACCCAAGAATATAGGATATTACCATGTTACTGATATGTTTACTGACATGCTGGAAGCTTCTTTGATGAACAGGTGTGCCAACCGAAACTTTTCATATGCAGCTCCCTCCAAACCCTAATCACCGAGATTAAAGTGACTTTATGACCAAAAATTCCAAACTTAGGTTAAAATCTTTCACCTTTTGTTAAAGGTACACATGGCGTATGTTGAATGGCTGTAGCAGCTTCCTTTGATCCCTTTCATGTCACTGAGGTGTTTCCTTTGCAAATTTTTGATTCTGCCATCAAACTGTTATATGCGTTTCAAAACAACACCTACAACAGTTTCGCAGTTTCGTAGCGCGCTACGAAACTGTTTTAAACAATTTCAATTTCCCCTGAGATTTTAACTGCTCTGCCACTTGATTGCAAAACTCCTGAACACCAATAGGACTGTAACTTTCACTGCTGGTATGCTTAGTACAGGTGCATGGATATTCTTCTCTGTCACAATACTTGGAGCTGGATTATCTGAGACTTCTCAACAAGAGCCTGTAAATAGTTGAGCGCATTATAGACATTCCACACCTCATTTAGATTTTTGTAACAGTGGCAACAATTTTCTCCACTTCAGAAGGAAACAATACAGACCACAGTTTTCTAGCTTTGAAGCCATATCTACAGGTTTTCTAACGGAGTTGAAAGTAATCTGTTTAACTTCCTCAACAGTTCCAATAGAATCAGAGACTGAAAGACCATTCTCTCCATCTTCTACTGTCACATGATCTTTGCTTTCCATGATTTCTACTATTTCTGATTCAGTGTAGGAAGTAACATCATTGTTAACAATACTAACAGAAGGATCATTAGTCACACCTACACCATTACTCAGCTTTGTACTTGAACTATTTTCCTTGAATGTCAATGGTGACAGTGCAATGGCATCTTGAGCAGTTTCCTGTAGTCTAACTTTTGATTCTGCAAGAGAACTGCACTTTTTGTTGAGTTGATCAACAATGGTACTGAGTTGATTAACCTTTTCCATAAGTTCAGTGTTTTCAATTACTAGTTTCTCAACTATGGCAGCAGCTGCCTCTTTCTGCATGCGTGAATTCTCTGCAATTCGAGCTGCCTCTGTTACTGGATCTTTTGCAGAACCCCCATCAAGCCATTCTTTTGAAACTTCTGGAGTGGCGGCAATGGCAATATCCTGCTCAACTTGAGAAAAATTCTACAGCTCATTCTCAACATAACACAATAATACCATCATGGCAGTGTATAATATCCAGATGCAACCCACTTTGAAGAAGAAACTCAAGGGCTGCATGGAAAAAGAATCCAAAACGTTGTCCATCATCCTTACGGCCGTAGATGCAACCAACCCAAAACATTCCATTGTCTGGTTCTATAAAGTACACAGACAAGCCTTCCACATTTCCATGCCAGACTTTAATTTTGGTACCTCCCCAAGAAAACTCTTTCCTAAATTGTAAATCGTGAACCTTGCTGTAATCAAGACAATCGTATTTTGGGCAAATGATCTCAGCATTATGTCCCAATTCTTGAACTGCACGAGAAAGACTTGTAACCACATCTGCCAGTCCTCCAACCTTTGCAACAGGTGTCATTTCCACAGCTATATGCGCAATGTGCATTGGTGGCTCCCTCAGAATTCCTCCAACCACAGCAACATGGTAGTCCATACCATTTCTATTGTCATACAATCCACCATGTTCATCGCCTCTTTCAGAGAAAACAAAATCCATCATATATGCATCTAGTGGCACTTTAACAGTTGCCTTCACATGGGAGCCATTATCTGCCGGGATCATTCGCTGGGGTGGAAGAACACCAAGTCGATGAGTCCATCGATTGAAAGAGCACCGAAACCATACTTCAGATTTACCATTCAAAACTGTATTAGATGGGTTGTAAAAGACTGTAACAGAGTTCCCAGCTTCAACTTTACTAGGTTCGGTGTAGAATATATGTTTTTGTGACTGTCGAAATAATGTCATTGTTTTCTACATCCCTTCGATGTGCAGAAGATTCATTTTTTTTCAAATTCTGTATCCCACCAGGAAGCAGTGATGAACTTTATTGAGATTGCCCTAGGAGTGAAGGCCTGTAGAAAGCATGACTCTGGGCAATTTCAATTCGCTCCCGAGGATCATGCATGGTCTCATCCCGTAATGCTTGAAGAATTGCCTGTGTTGAGGAGTCCCTTGTAATCAATATACTGTAGAGAGTCTTCAAAATGGGGCACAACTCCACTGGTGCTGTGGGTTTATTTCCATCAGGATGCATGAAGCTTAAGCTAGAATGACTAAGCAACTCGTAAAATGCCCCTATAGCTGACACACCCTGAATCATTCCCTTGCCTTTGATATTCCAGGACAATAACTTTTGGCCTTTCTATACCTTCAAGAACCTCTTTACGCAGCTCTTCTAAGCGAATTCTTTCATCTGCAGCATGTTGGTCAATAACAGCGAGATTTCCTTGGGCAACAACAACAATGTATTTCCTGTCGATTTGTTGAAGAACGTTTGCTTTCATCAAACAATCCTTATTCATCGATTCAGGGACCAAACCACTGTTAGCTGAAAGCAGTCATCTGTGGAAGAAATAAGAACTCTGGACCCCTAAATCGCTCAAAAATTCCATAGCGGCCTTGAAGTGATGGGTCTTGAAACATGGACCCGCATTCCTCTACAAATCCAACAGCAACCTCAACACTATCGTCTGTAGGATTCTCCAGCAAAACAGTAAGAAGTTCCAAAGCAATGATCTCATGTGCAACTTGTTGGTTCACTAGGTCAGCTATGAATTTTGTTGCTGGAATGACTGTATGGCCAATTGTTAAATGGCGGAAGAATAATAGAAGCATAACTGCATGCGGGTTTTTTTTTAAACATGTGTCTATGTCCTTTTTCGGTGGAAGAACTAATGAACGAACAACTAATACCGTTTGCCAAATCTTAACATTTCAAATGCTCATCACTGACACGTACACGATCCCACAACCATGTATACTTGAAGATGACATATGCACTACCTTTTAGTCGATAACCAACTTCTACTTCATGAGAGGAATTCACACTTATACAAGCATTTTTATCCTGAGAAACGTTCTTATCATCACAAAGAGCCTGAAGAACCTCAGACAACGGTGGAGCTGACATCAACGCCTTGATATCTTCAATCTTATCTGAAAGATCTGACATTAGACCTTTAAGCACATCAACCTCATCCACGACAGTTGTAGCCAGTGTACCAGTATGGAGATCTTCCTCGGGAACATTATTTGTCTGTGCATATTTGCTAGAACTTTCATCTTTGGATGTCTCAGCTTCATTTGTATACAAGCTGGGATCTCAAATAGCTTAGGGAATCTGGGATCTTGTTCTGCATCTGTAGAGCCAAACATATCTTAAAACACAGTTATGAAATATGACGACTGTTGGGTTCTTCCAAGCGTTCTAATATAGAAAGAGCTCTCAAGTAATCACTTGCAGAAGTCTGAAAATCCTCTCTTTCCAATGTTGCATCTTCTAAGGCACTAAACCACGACCAGCATCTTCTAAATCTTGATATGATTTCCTTCTTATGATTGGCACCTTATTCAAAAGGCACCTTTCTATTAACCTCAGCTGTCATTGACAGTGGAACTGATTGAGGACTCTTATCCTGGTTAACAAACTTTAAACTCTCACTAGAAGGCAAGCAAGCCTGTAGCCATAACTCAGATGAATTACAAACTTCACCATCAATTTTCCGAAACAGGCTTTTCTATGCATATATCATATCCCCACAGAACCCATAGGAGACAAAGGTGATATGGGTGAGCAATGGTTTCAGACAAATTCCCAATTTCGTAGCGCAGCCAGTGCAAATTATGAATTATGCGCTACGAAACCACCTAAACAGTTTTGCGCTGCGAAACTGCTAAAAGGGTTCATGTGCTTAATTGTAGACATTTAGCATTGAAATTTTGTCAGTGATAACAACTCCTTTATGTAATAATTTGTTCAACATAATAGAATTTTGAGCAACAAAAACAAGTGGTTTTTTTCCCTGGAGGGGTTTTTCCACCAGAAAACATTTGTGTTATTTTGTGTAAATGTTCTAATGTTATTCATGGTGTTTCTATGCGTTGATTTTATATTGTTTTCATATACTAATTGATGGGTCATTGTTTTGTTTGTTTTGATTTTTTTTTTTAAGATAAATAAACCCCATCACAACTGATTCACCCCCTCCACCCCCTCCCCCCTCACTAGTGAGATTAATTCTAACATCATGTTTCCGGCACTCGTACTGGCTGCACTCGTGTTTCCCGCACTTGCACTGCTTTTCTTGATTTGTAGACTATGAAAGATGCTTCTTGGATGTGAGAAATGACTCTCCTCCACCTTATATTTATAGAAAATACAAGGGTTCCATTAAATCACATGTGTGGGCTTGAAAACTTGTCACAAGGTCTCTAAATTCCTAGCCAAACTTGACCAAACCCACAAATTTACTTCAAAAATTAATATCTTCACAAGGGCAACTCATAATTTGATGATTTTCACTACGTTGGATTTGTCTCAACGTCCTATATCATCTCCCTCCATCACATGTCCAATAAGATTCATGGATTCACTCCCACAAGCTAGGGTGCAAAGCCCACATGCTAGGGTTCCATGCCCACAAGCGACACTCATGTGCTAACTCCTCCACAACCCTCAAGCCTAGGTTTTGGAGTACCTCCCAAGCTACAAATCTCAACAAACATGAGATTCGCAGATATTGGAGTGCAAGACTCTTGAGGAGGCATTCACAAGAGTGAATCTAGAGGTCAATCATTTGAGGATCTTTGGTTGTCCAATATATATTCATGTGCCTATGGAGAAGAGGAAGAAGTTAGAATGTTTTGGGAAGAAGGGTACTTTTTTGTGATACAATGAGACTTCGAAAGCCTATAGGATCTACATTCCAAGACAACATCAGATTGAGGTTAGTCAAGATTTTACTTATGACGAGGAGGTAGCCTTCAGGAGGCTTAGAGAGTCTCATATGGAGATTGATAGTAAGGAGAAGGAGGCTTTGAAGGATGTGGGTACAAATACCTCTAGTCATGTTGTTAATCCTTTAGGCTATCAGGAGTGATTAGAACCAACATAGCTAGTGGACCCACCTAGGGATGTTGCAGAGACCGACATGGCTTTGTGATACTTTTCATGATGTAAAGAGACATGTAGCTCCCACACATACTTTTAGGGAGAGTAGACGACCATAGAGGTTCTCAAGATATATGGAGTTTATTAGACACATCATTGATTTTGAACCTTCTAGTTATGATGAGACAACAAGCTAGCATGTTTGGAAGGATATCATGTTGGAGGAGTCTTAATCCATCATGAAAACTTATGTGTGGGAGATAGTTCTGAGACTAGAGGGGATGTTAGTAGTGACTTTCAGGTGGATCTATAATATCAAGCATGCAATGTATGGTAGCATTAAGAAGTACAAAGCGAGATTTGTGGCAAGAGGGTTCTCCCATAAAGAGGGAGAGGACTACGCAATGACTTTTTCTCTAGTCACGAGGTACACTTACATTCAGGCTATTGTTTCTCTTTCTTCAATTATGGGTTGGAGTTTACATTTTGTGGATGTAAAGACTGCATTCCTTAATGGAGTGACTGAGGAGGGAGTGTACATAGAGAAACCTCAGGGCTTTGTGATACACGGGAAGGAATCCCATGTTTTCAGACTGAATAAATCTTTGTACCGATTCAAGCATGCACCCAGGGCATGGTATTCCAGGATTAATGGATACTTGATGAGTTTGGGCTTGACCAAGAGTTATGAAGATCTTGACTTTACTTCATGGTTGTTGATGGTGATCCTTTGATATTGGTGCTACATGTTAATGGTATGCTCCTTATTGCAATAGAGAAGCACATTGTTAGGTGCAATAGAGTGAATTTTGAGTTTGAGATGAAGGATCTTAGCATGATGCATTATTTCTCGGGATTGAAGGTGTGACAAAGACCCAATGAGATCTTCCTTGGACAAGGGAAGTGTTGAAAAGTGTAACTAGGTTTGGTCTTCATAATTATCTTTGTGCTTGTATCAATATATACTTCATGCAAAAGAAAAACGTACAAAATCAAATTTATATATTATTGTTTCATTAGTAAAGCATGTTCTTCATGCTTCTATGTTTTTATCGAGTCAAAAGAATGTATTTGAGTCGAAGTCCCATTTGGACTTCTTGGAAGAAAAAGAAGAAAATTTTGTTTTGATTAAAAAAGAGTCAAAAAGTAAATTTGTCCTCCACAAGACCAAGTCAACCCTTCATATGGGCAAGTCCACCTGCTTAAAGGACGTGGCCCTTCACATAGACGAACAACTATATATTGGCACTTGTTCTCCACTTTTTTGGCAATTCAATTTGGGTTCTCCGTGGTAATGTTCGGGTCTACAACATGAGTTACGGGCACATAAATTCAAACATTTGAGGCTCACAAAAGGTATGATATTCCAAGGTATATAATCCAAGTTCTGAAGCATGAGTTCTGAAACACACATGGGTCGAATCTTGAGGTATATAATTTGAGTTCTGCTATTGCTGCACCACCCTCACTTGCTACACTGATTTTACCACATTGGGTTTTTTCCGGGGACATTCGTCCAAAAATAATGGTGTAATGTGTTGTGTATTTCTTTCTTGCTTAGATTCTTGTTTCCACACTTTATTTAAATGGTGAATACTGCATTGTATTAGTTTTGCTGTTTGCTGTAGGAAACAATAAATAATTTGTTTAATAATTAATAAATAGGAGGAACGTAATCAATTTCTGTAGTAGTGATTCACGGTTTCTCGAGTTTTCATAGTTTATAGGTCAAAGCCTGCATTGTAGGCTTTTAGGTTTTATATCGAGTCAATGGAGTCATTGTAAATTTTATTGGATCCTTTTTGCGCTTTCGTATCATGTAAAAATAATTATTTTTGATTCAAATAGGTCATTTGACACCTCCATACCAAGTCGGCCCTATGATGATTAAGTTGGCCTACATTAGGGCAATTCGACCCACATAAGAGGCTATATATAGATAGGAAGTTCGATCCATCTGCTCACTCACTCAAGAAGTTCGATACACAAGAAAGAAAGGCAAAAAAAGGTGTGAAATTCCAAGAGAAGGAAGAAGATTGAAGAAGAAGACAAAGTCGAAGTTTTGGGCTATCATTCTCTCACACATGCGAATTTACTGGCCTATTGTTGGGGCTGAAATTATGAATTCTATTGTACGTCGAAGTTTCATTGTTGGGGTTGGAGTTCTACTGCTAGGGAGGCCAAAGTTCTACTAATGCCATGTCAAAATTCTAGGTCGAAGTTTCTACTAGAGAACATCACTTGAAGAAGGAAAGGGTTGACTTGGTGATTGAAGGAAGTTTGTGTCTAGGTCAAAAGAGTCTTGGACTATCTCATCTTGTCTTTGAATCTACTGAAGGAATAGTTTTGCTAGGTTTTCCCATTATAGGGGGTTTTCCTTGGTTGTCCGCCTACATTTTGTGCCTCTTGTTCTTGTGATCTTCATGTACACATAAATTGGTAATTGCTTGATGAAACATAAAATAATATAGAAGTAAAAGAATCCAACATAATTCACGAGTAATTATCAAAAAATTAGGAATAAAAACCCTAATGAATACTAGCATTTATTTCTCAACATGGTATCAAAGTAAGGTTGAAAAAGGTTGGAGATCACTTTGTTGGCCTGAAAAGGAAGGCTACTACCTCTACAACAAGTTACTTGAAGATGATATTCAATATATTAAGAATTGCAGTAAGTTGGATTGGAAGGATCTTTTACAACATATCTAAGAATGTCAAAAGAGAAGGATTCTTTGTTGCACTTACATGTACTCTTGATGATGACAATGCATGGATAATTGATAGCGGAGAATCAAGACATATGAAAAGAGAAAGCAGACAACTTTCTAGTCTACCAAAGGAACAATCATCTCATGTAGTGGAGATATGAGACAATAACAATTATGCAGTCAAGGGCCTTGGATCTACATCTTTGAAGCTCAAGAATGGAACACAACTACATATCAACAATATACTCTATGTTCAAGGTTTGAAAAAGAATTTATTTTCAATTTCTTGTTTAGAAGATAAAGGAGACAGGGTTGCTTTTGTATATGGTAAAGTCTTGGTTTGGGGAAAGGATTCAAGCGTGGAAAAGGAAAAAGTTATTGGAGTTCGTGAAGGAAGACTATACAGAGCTATAACACCATCTCCTCAAGCTCTAGTTCACATGGAAATCAATCCCATCGAACTATGGCATAAAATATATGGGCATATACACTACAAGATCATTCCCTCTCTCAATCAAATGGTAAATGGCATCCCTAACATCAAATAAAATCGTGGAGTATGTAAGGGATGTGCTTTGGGAGAGAATACAAGGAAGCCTTTCACAAGCAATGACACAAGGTCTAAATAAATATTAGACCTCATTCATTAATATGTGGTGGGTCCGTGTCTAAAAAATCACTTAGAGGCCATATATATTATGTGACCTTCATTGATGATAACACTAGAAATACATGGCTCTATCTTTTCAAGACAAATGATGAAGTATTTGACAAATTCAAGGAGTTTTGATATGAAGTGGAAACCTTATCTGAAAGAAAGATAAAAACCTTGAGACCCGACAATGGTGGGGAATACACTTCAAAAGAATTGGTTTCATATTGTAAAGTAGCGGGTATTTAGAGGGAGCTCATTGTTCCTTACTATCTCGAATAAAATGGAGTTATAGAAAGGAAAAATAGAACAATTGAAGAATGCATACGAACTATGATATTTGATCAAATTATTCTAAAGTTTCTATGGGGTGAAGCAGCTATGACAACAATATATATCCAAAATAGAAGTCCTCATAGAATTCTTGAGAATATTAACCCTGAAGAAGCATTCATAGGGAAGAAGCCATGTGTGGACCATCTTCGAATCTTTGGGTGTCCTTCATACATCCATGTTCCAAAGGACAAGCGAAAGAAATTCGATTCTACAAACATCAAAGGGATCTTCGTTGGCTACAATATTTCTTCAAAGGCATATAGAATCTACATTAAGGAATGAAGACAAATTGAAGTAAGAAAGGATGCTATATTCGATGAGAATCATGCCTACAAGAGATCCAAGGATATTCCAATTTATTCCGATGACGAAGATACACCACTCTTTGAAGAATAAAAACATCATGATGAGACAAATCCTAACCAAGAAAAAGAGGACTAAGGACCAAGTGAATCGATTCAACCTATGATCATACCCGAAACAATGAAGAGGCCAAATTGGTTGAAAGCTACTCTTGAAGATGCCGAAGGGCATGGAGCTACTAAAGGAACTTTTAGAGAAATAAAAATACCAAAAAGATATTTAGGATATGCAACATACATAACAAAATTG
This sequence comes from Pinus tabuliformis, assembly GCA_031772625.1. Lineage (NCBI taxonomy): Eukaryota > Viridiplantae > Streptophyta > Pinopsida > Pinales > Pinaceae > Pinus > Pinus tabuliformis. The sequence goes on along the minus strand of CM062806.1, from coordinate 78,023,596 downwards.
ATAGAAGTTTAACCATCTTCTTTTGAAGAAGCTGCTTATCAAGAATAATGGAAGAAGGCAATGCAAGAAGAATATCAATCCATCATGAAGAATGGAGTCTGGGAAATTGTTCCTCGGCCAAAGGACTAAACCAATTGTCACTTCAAAATGGATTTACAAAATCAAACATGCGATTGATGAAAGTATACATAAATACAAAGCTATATTTGTTGCAAGTGGTTTCTCTTAAAAGGAAGGTATAGACTATGAAAAACCTTTGCACCTACTTCTAGGTATACTACTATAAGATCTTTGGTTTCACTAGCTGCTACAATGGGATGGAATATTCATCAAATGGACGTAAAAACAACTTTTCTCAATGGGACCATCTAGGAAGAACTATACTTTGAACAACTATAAGGATTTTAAATAAAAGGCAAGGACACACATGTTTGTAGCCTCAAGAAAGCCCTATATGATTTAAAGCAAGCTCCTAGGACATGGAATGCAAGGATGGATGCATATCTCTTAAGAATTGGGTTTGTCAAAAGTTCTACAGATCCAAATCTCTACATTAAGGTAGTAAACAATGAACTAGTCATTATACTACTTTATGTAGATGATTTGCTTATTACAAGTGTGGAGAAAAGGATATAAGAATGTAAGAAGATGCTGACAACTGAATTATAAATAAAAGATTTGGGACTTATGCACTATTACTTGGGTTTGGAAGTTTTGCAAAAACTTGGAAAGATATATCTGGGTCAAGGTAAATACATAATCAAGATTTTACAGAAATTTGGTATGATGGATTCCAAGCCTATGACTACTCCCATGATTACTAATCTCAAGCAGTTGAAAAACTCTGACTCTAGTCTCATCGATCCTACTATCTATCGTAAGTTGGTGGGCTCTCTAATGTATTTGGTAAATACACGACCTAATATATGTTTTGTTAAAATTATTCTTAGTAAATTTCAGTTAGAGCCTCGTCATGATCATTGGATCGCTGCTAAGCATATTCTTAGATATCTCCGTGGCATTATACATCACTACCTAATATATGATGGAAAGGAAGTTAAGTTGACATGTTTAACATAATTAGATTGGGGTGGTAGTGACACTGATGGCAGAAGCACTATAGGTGGATGTTTTAGTTTGGGAGCTGCTATGATCTCATGGATGAGTAGAAAACAATATCTTGTTGAATTAAGTAGTGCCAAAGCTGAATATGTTGCTGCATGTGAAGTAGGAAATGAAGTTGTTTGGTTAAGAAAACTCTTGTCATTTTGTTTGGAAAGCCTATGGATCCTACTATAATAAATTTTGAAATCAAAGTAGCATCAAGATGTCCGAAGACCATATATTCCATGCAAGGAAAAAGCATATCAACATCAAGTACCACTATATTAGAAGTTTGGTACAAGATGGTGTCGTAAAGCTAAAATATATTCCAAGAGATGAACATGTAGCTGATGTGCTGACAAAGTCTCTTCCAAATCAAAAGTTTGATTATTTTAGAAGTATGCTTAGTTTGGTTGACATTGTCGTTTTGGTTGATAAAGAGAGATGAAGCATCTAATGTTAGTTGCTTGGGAGGACATCTGACCGACCTATGTGTGTTTGATGTCTTGATCCTGAAGAGTAAGGGTGGCATTTGTCTTGGAGCTCTGACCTTGGATACACACCTAGATCCCTGAGTTGATGGTTAGTTAGTAAGCCTGGTGGTACCTAAAGTGGCTGAAAACTTTAGTCCATCTTAGTCCTACTGGGATAGATAACCTTGGTTAGGTGTCTAGTCCATGGCACTGAGTGTGCCTGAAATCTTCATAGTTCATGTGTTTCTTAGATACTCTCTCTCTCTCTCTCTCTCTCTCTATATATATATATATATATATATATAGATATATATATATATATATATACCTCCTTAGTTAAGAGGGATTATTGAAGAATGTAACTACGTTCGGTCTTCGTAATTGTATAATGTAATTTATTTGTCAAAATAAATCTTATAATGACTTATCAAAACATTAATTTCATGCTTGAGTCATCATGTTTATAGGTCAAAGCCTACATTGTAGGTTTCTAGGTTTTATATTGAGTCAATAGAGTCATTGTAAATTTTATTGGAGCCTTCTTGGGGTTTTGTAAATAATTATTTTTGAGTCAAATAGGTTATTTGACACCGCCACACCAAGTCAGCCCTATGGTTATGAAGTCAACCTACATTAGGGAAACTCGACCCATATAAGATGTTGTATATAGACATACGGTTCGTTCCATTTTCTCACTCACTCAACAAGTTCGATACACAAGAAAGATAGGTAAAAAAAGGTGCGAAGTTCCAAGAGAAGGAAGAATATTGAAGAAGAAGACAAAGTCGATTTTTTGGGCTATCATTCTCTCGCACGTGCGAAGATACTGGGCTATTGATGGGGCTGAAATTTTGAATTCCACTGCAGGTCGAAGTTCTGTTGCAGGGGTTGAAGTTTTTCTATTGGGGACACTAAAATTTTGCTACTTCCAGGTCGAAATTCTAGGTCGAAGTTGCTACTAGAGAACAGGAAAGGGATGACTTGGTGATTGGAGGAAGTCTGTCTCTAGGTCAAAAGATTCTTTGAATATCTCATCTTTTCTTTGAATCTACTGAAGGAAGAGTTCTGACTGGGTTTTCCCTTGAAGGATTTTTCCCTGTCTGTCCACCTTCATCTTGTGTCTCTTGTTCTTGTGATCTTCATATACACATAAATTGATAATTTCCTGATGGAACATAATATAATAAATAAGTACAAGAAGCCAACATAATTGTCAAGTAGTTATCAATGAAGAGGAATCAAAACTCTAATTACTACTAGCATTGATTTCTCAACACTTTGTTCATACAAAGACATTCTAATATTATCTTTGTATCACGCTGAAATAATGGAAAAAGTTTAGGCTTCTGTTGAGGATATATATTTGAATCTTTATGGACAATTTTGAGGATTCTCAAGTGGACAAAATCATGGCATCTATTGAGGAAAATGGAGGGTTGACTTGGGGCACTTGTGGAGGTATTGGTCTTGGTCTTGGGTCTTGGTTAACCCACTTTGATCCGATTTTATAAGAACAAGTTTTTCTTGGTTTTTCCCCTTTGTGGGGTTTTTTCCCTGGCTTGGAGCCTACATCTTGTGTTATTTGTCTTTATGTTTTATGTTTTTGGTAATTATTGGATGAAGAAAAACATAATAAGAATAAGAAGCCAAAAAACATGTCAGACCAGGAGGTAACTCCTCAAATGTAATTTTATTCTTCATTCAGGTTGTTCATTATTATATACAAGAGGGAGAGACTGTTCAGTTCATCTCCCGATGACTCTCCATTTTCTCTATTATCTATTTAAATTTATTATAGTTTTTCACTCAATCCCTATGATTAGGTGTCAACATTCCCCCCCTTAATCTGAAGGGATGTCGGTGAGTCCAAGCATCGTTATGAATCTTTCAAGCTTTTCTCTTCCAAGCGCTTTCGTGAAGATGTCCGTAATCTGCTCATTAGTGGAACAATGACGAAGATGGATTGTTTTGGCCTTAACATGATGTCGAATCAGATGATATTTTGTATTGATGTGCTTCGTTTGATCATGGAACTTTGGTTTCTTGGCCAACTTGATTTCCGAGGTATTTTCAATCATGAGAGGAGCCAATTGTACTTGTTTTACCTGCAAATCTTCAAGAATTTTCCTAAGCCACACAATTTCTTTTGTTGCCTCAGCTGCTGCCACACATTTTGCCTTTGTTGTGGAAACTTCTGGAACTGATTGTTTGCGTGATCTCCAGGAGACAGCTCTTGATCCAAGACTTATAGCATAACCTGAAGTAGATACCCCAGTTTCTTTATCTCCATCGAAGTCTGAATCAGAGTATCCAATCAAGCTGAAGTTTCCCACCTGTGTATATGGTGGGCTCCAGTATTGTAGCAATAATGCTACAACTCCTGGCGCTTCCTTCTCTAATTTTATCAACCCGGTAGTTCGTACAAACTTGGAAGCGACGGTGCTGTATGCACAAGTACTAGCTCTTGCCGCAACTATCACTTGGTCAGCTGGCACAAGTCCGCTAGGGCTCAAGCCAACTTCTATGAGCTCTTAGAAGAAGCTTTTTAATCGATGAACGAAAGCTAACTCAAAGGAGATTAACCTACCACAGAAAGGAACTGAAAGCCAACAAGAAACACAAACCCTAGCAAACCCTAATTCTACCAGCTAGTCCTACTGATGCAAAAGGTGGGAATGCAAACTACTGAAAGAGATGCCATTACTTCTAGGAAGGTGAGATGCATGTGTCTAGACTACTTTGATCTGAAGAGAACATATTTTTGCATTTTTGTTCAAGTTGTTGGAATTATTATGCGTGTGCTTCTAACTGGGTCTTTTACTGTGCAGGGGTAGATTAAGGAGGGAAATGCTTGGAAGGGGCCAGATAGGCTCAAAGAGGGTCTAAGGAGTCCCTAACATCCTTTCAGAGAAGTTCACAAAGTTTAGATGCCAAGCAACCGTGTTTATGAGCTTCTACAGGAAGTCTGCAGGGGTTTTACAGGATGTTCAGATTTTCTACAAGAAGTTCAGTAATTCCTACAGGATGTTCTACAATCGGATTTTTGGGTGATGGGTGAGTGGAAGAGGCTGCATGGATGGATAGGGAGGTAGGAGGGGAGTTTGTAATGACTCAGCGACAGAGAGATGAGATGGAGAGGGGGTGTGCTAAGCTAGGTTGTCTTAAAGAGGGCAAAGGGAATGGAAGGCCGAAAAAGGTAGAATAACGAGGGTAATAGAATAGTTGAGAGACAATGGGTCTAATTGGGGAACGAGTAGTTGGCCTGGGCACGACTTAGAAAGACAAGAGAGTGAGAGAGTAGCGCTGCACAGTGGAAACAAATCATCCACGTCCTGCACACAACCGAAATATTATTAACCTATTCTAACTGTTTAACAAAACCAATGAACAACAACGTTATTCCTAAGGAGAATCATGCAGGGTACTGAAACAAAGAAACATTCCAAGAGATCTGAATGCATGGACACTTCTACAAACAAGATATTGCATCAAAGATTGCATGAACATGTAAACTGATGTTTTTGGTGGGTAGCACTGTCTACAATTCCAGCCCCTAGAAAGAGGTGAAAATGAGTGTGCAAGCAACCCTTTTCTAGAACTTTTAGCAACTCCAATCTTCTTCAAATTATTCTAAACAGCTAAAGCAACTCTGTCTTCTACCAATGTCCTACTTAACCACACCAAGAAATCTAACTCAGCAAACTGTGTTTGAATGCATGTAAAGGAAAGAAAACATAATGCTGAAAGAAAGATAACAATACAAAGGAAGGAGGCCTTAGGCTCTCAGGTTGGGCCCAACCCCGAGAGCTATGGCTCCTTTAAGAACTCAGAACTGAACTCAAATCTGCCTGCTTTCCATTAAAAGATAATAATCATAAGTCAAATAACATGCCAATAATGGCTACAAAAGAGCAAAACAGAGCTAGCAGCTCGTAATCCAGAATGTGCAACAAGGTTTCAAAAGTCCTTTTCGAAGGCTAAAGCCCTATCATTTATACATCTCGAGGCCCCAAGCTGGCCTCCTAAATCAGTGGGGCTTGGCTGACCAAACTAAGAGTGAACTGCTGCTTCCTCAAAATCCGTTTGGCTGCCTGCTAGATCCGGCTGTGGTGGCTGTCAGAGCTCGGAGTTGGGGGTGAAAATCCCGAGGAAGGTCATTTAATGATGTGGACAACCCTCCTACGAATCCTCAACCCCATCTTGGCTGTCTCCTAGCCCTCATCTGCGTGGTTTTGCTCCATTAAATGTCAAAAAACCTGAAATAAGCACGTGTTAGCCACCTAGGAATAGTGACTGCCCTCATTCGTACAAATGACATAAATACACTAAAAAATGATGCATAAGTTATGAAAAATGAAGGGTTGAGCAAGGGTAGTTAGGCCAAATGAGCCCAAAATGTTACCAAATTTGGGGCTCATCATCACCCCCCAGCTAAAATGATTGCTCATCCTTGAGCAACTAATCCAGCTCCTCGTCCTTCATTGCTTTCACTGCCACCCTCACATCCCAGGCCTTTGAAGTGGTCTCCTCCTCACTGGCATGGAACCCAACCTTCCTTTCCACCTCCTCCCACTGCTTTTTCTCTTCCTTTTCTGTGCTGCCTTCCATCAATCCTAACAACAGAGGTGGGCTTAGCTTGAGGCCAATCCAGTTGGCCTGGAGGTTCTGTGATTGGCTTGAAGGTTCTGTATGGATTTCTTGTAAAGGGGCACGCGTGCTAGAGCTTCCCTCATTCGAGTTGGAGTATGGTATTATCTGATTTTAAGGCTGTGGGACAATGAGTTCCATCGGCGGGTGCAAGCATGAACACAGTTGTCCCCTAATAGTCGCTCCATATCCTCGAAATGGGCTATGGCCTGTGCCTACTGATCCATATATTTCAATAAAGTTTGAGGGTTGGTGGCTAAGTGTTGGTGGGCCGCTATCAACGCCGTGGGATCCCCTGGCTCTGCTCTGATCAGTAGTGGCTCATGTAATTCTCGGTCCATGACCTCCTTGACTTCTGCTGCCCTCTTCTCTTCATGGTTCAACCATGAGGCAAATGCCATCAATTGCATATCCCCTACAATTGTGTTGGGATCCCATGTAGTCACGTTAGGAAGGGCCAAATTATGGAGATAGAACTCCGAGAGTTTGGCCTTATCTTCTGATGAGATGCTATTACATAATGCTGTGAACTGCTGCGGGTCTTGGAGTTGGGAGATACCCCTTTGCGCTAATGCGTTGATTTGAAATTGCAGCCATTGGTCTCGTAGGTACTGGCCATAGGATTTGGCCGGCTGTCTGCATTGTATAGCATCCATGGCCCAACTGGCCATGTAAGCCAGTTGTGCCTCTTTTTGCTGCAACTATTGTTTGAGAGCTTGTATCTCAATTTGTGCTTGCAGTTCCCCTTCCTGTAGATGCGAGGTTGGCTCCCCGAGATCGACTTACAGTTCTTCTCTGCCTTGATGTTCTGCTGTAGTGTCCCCTGAGGATGTGCCCTTTTCCTTCTTCAGCTCCTGTAGCTGCAGTCTAAGCTTCTCGTTCTCTTCCTATAGGAACACCCGCTGGCAGTTTGCCACGTGTTTAGCCATAGCTAATTCTTTTCGTGCCTCCTGGAGTTGTTCCTCCAAGGGGCCTATATCCGCCACATCTTTTGATTTGGCTATTTTCATCTACGTGTGGGTTCTCACCCGTTCTTCCTCTAATGCAAAGAAAAGTGGCACAGTGAATTTCTGTGGTATAATTTTTCCAGTTTCTAAGAAGTTATAATATGAGCTCAGACTTGGCTGAGGACTAGGCTCCAGAATATGCTCTTTCTCTTCTTCTCTTGGCGGCTCTACTTCGTCTTCCCTCGGTGGTGATGAGGGTACCTCTCCCTCCATTCTCTCTGTCTCCTTAAGCCGGGCTAAGGTTTCCTGTAGAGCAGCCTCAACATCCTGTAGCCGGCCTTGTGAAGCCAACCTATCCATTCTTTCTTTCCATGTGGTTGTCTTCGGGCTCCCCCGCTCATAAGTGACTGATATTTTTGAGGGGTACCTCTCCCTGGGCGAAGTAGGGGCATCCTCTATAGTAATTGGGCTGCTGGATGGAGGCTGTGGCTTCCCTGTTTTGATTCTCACACTTCTCCGGGCTTTAAAATAAAGAGGGATCTCCCTCTTTCGTTTCTCTTTCGGCTTAGGAGGTGTACTAAGGGCGGCCAACACGACTGTTGCCTCCCTTGCAAGAATTTCAGCTCTCTTTTCCTTTGGTTTCCTTTTCTCAGGGCTTCCTGTAAAAGGCCCTGTATCAGCTGATTTCTGGCTTCCTGTAGAAGCCGTTTTCGGTTTTCCTGTAGAAACATGTGGCACCGGTTTAACTTGTTTGACTGCGGGTGCTTTGCTTTTTCACTTGGTTGAGGCTGCTGTCGAGGTGCCTTTGCTGACGTGGACGGGTTCAGTCCTGTCCACCCTACTTTGTAACCTTTTCTCCCTGGGTGTCAACGTAGATTTGTCATCCTTCTCTTCGGCAACCTTTTTCTCTTGTTTCCCCTTTTTCTCTTTCTTCAGTGCTTTGGCCGTGGGTTCTTGGCCTTTTCCCTTCTTCTCTGTGGGTACTGAATCCTTCTCCTCGCTGCTGGAGGAACCAAGCTCTTCGGTCAACATTTTTATATCACCATCCTTAGTTAGATTTCGGAAGGCTTCCCACGAGAGAGGGACTTTGTATGTGTGAAGTGCATCCTCCACGAGGAGCTTAATGAGCCCATGATGGGCTACCTGGTCTGGCGTGCCTTCTTTTAACTTGGTGGCACATTCAATCATAGACTATAGTAGAAAGTAGGGAATACTTAGTTTGTTTTCTGCAGGTAGGTCCATCTGATGTCTCAATTCAGTGAGTAGCCGGAAATGGTACCCATACACAATGCTGAACCGTCCTTCGCATGTGATGTATTTCATAATTTGGAGGCTGACCTCGCTCCAAAGTGGCAGTAAGCTAGTTCTGAGAACCCCGTTCTTATCCTCTGAGAATTGCTCCTCTGGTGGGAAGAATTCCTTTTTAGCCTTTTGGCCTAATTTCCTCTCCTCCTTGTCCCACGGTACTCCCATTGGGAGCTCAGTGACTCTGCTGATGAACTGTGGGGTGAGTCTGAGACTCAAACCCCTGAAATTGACGGTGGCCAGCGTTTTTGATTTTGGCTTCAGAGCTCGCAAGAACTCCTCTGCCACCTCATCATCATATCCTTGAAGTTTGTCGCAGAACGACATCCATCGCGCACGAGTGAACAGTTCCACCACCTCAGGGTTCTCCCTTAATTTCTTTGAGTCTGTCGGTTCCTTTCGGATGAATCCACCCGGCATGGTGAAAACCTGCTATGTTAGCTGGAGGTGGCGGGTGCGTATCAAAAACTAGCCTTTTGGGACAGAGCGTAGAACTACGCCTCTGCCACACACACAATTCGCGAAGACTATCTACAGATGAGCCTTAACAGGGCTTAATTACAAATCACAACCTGTAGAAAACCTCACATACACTTCGACGACAATTCATGCAAACAGAAGACAACACTTGCAATTTTTATGATCAGACTGCAGGTTTATGTTTTTGAGAACGTCGACTCTGCCACCCTCGAAACCAATTGCATGGGAGGAACAGATTCAGGCTTACCTTTTCCAATTCGCCACCTTTGACGTGAAGAGACCAATTTTCCTCGTGGCAGTGAGCTTCCTGTAGCGTAGCTTTCCTGTAGAAGCAGCGCACGGGTTCTGGAGAGCATGACAGTGGTTCTACGCCTTCTGTGCCGCTACCAGACGTTCGAACAAGCCGAAGACTTGGAGTAACGAGCTTTAGAGAAATTCGGACGCTCACTCGACTTCAAAACGGCTGATGATAAATGCGTGTTGTGGCGATCTAGCTGATAGATTTGAGTCCCGGCCAAACTTGTGGTGCGGGGGTGAGCTGTCCCCGTTGGACCGTTGGACAACGTCACCTACTTATTCACTGCAAATCTCCCCGACTGCCACATCATTCCCCGCAGATCTGCCGCTGCCATTTTCGTTAAATCGCGCTTCTCCCCGACTGGACGCTTCTCACGTGTCCACTACTTGTTTTTCTTGCCACAACCACCACTTTACAAATCCGATTAGACCATCTGACTGGTCGTCGTGGCCAGTTGAATGGCCATTCGACTGCTCAACTCGTTCATTTCATACTTGCAAACATTCTAGAGTAGTATTCATGTAATTTGACGAAAGAAAGGGCGAGGCACTTACCTGTGCGGCCGCGACATGATTTTCCAGGTTTCAGGACGGTGGTGATTAAATTTGTTTGCTGCTGCTATTTGCACAGGCCCGGGGGTCCTTCCTTGCAGATTGCCGCTGATGACGAAGCTTGTGACTTGGCTGCATGTGCCCGCTCTATTATTGCATGTTGCAGGCGATTTAATGGTGTACACCCTAGCTAGATGAACTGCTACAGGATTCCTGTAGGATGTCCTGTAGCAGTTTTTCTTCCTCGGGTGCATGCTGAGACAGCGGAGGCGGTGGCATCACAGTCACGATCGCAGGGCCCTCGGATGGCTTGGATAAGTATTGCATGGTATCTCTGCATCTTCTTTCCATTTGAGAACCGCTTCCTCTGATAATTCAATGTTCTGTTTTGGCTGTGCAGGTATTTTCATTGCATGGCAAATGGGGTGGTAGAAGGAGGCGACAACAGTGTGTGATGGAGAAAGTAGTAGCTTGCATGCCTCAATGCCAAACCTTGGTCGATAGATCTCCCCACACAATTAGTTCTGGGCCGTCCAAAACTTCTACAGGAAGTTTCCTGTAGAAATATAGAACTTCCTGTAGAAAGTCTGTAGCTTCCTGTAGAAGACTAAACCGTGATCAAATCGTGCCCAGACCTTGGAGAAGATGAGTGTTTTTGGAGGGGGTGCTGGTGAGGTCACCTGGTAGCATAATAAGGACCCTTGTCTTTGAGTTGAGGGACCTCTTTTCCTTGATATAATATCTGCAACCTGCATGCATTGCCACATTGTGAACTTGCTGTCCCTGTTTTTTTGTTTTTTTTTTTTCTCTCTCTTTTTTTTTTTTTGAAAGACAACAGGGGCGCCTCAGAGAGGTTTTCACCCTTACTATCTGCCTTGAGCGCCTCAGAGAGATTTTCACTCAAGGGTCTTTTTCAAACTTTTTTTTTTTTGAAAGACAACAGGGGCGCCTCTATGAGGTTTTCACCCCTACCATCTGCCTTGGGAGCCTCAGAGAGGTTTTCACCTAAGGATCTTTATTATTATTATTATAGATATATATATATATATATATATATATATATATATATATATATTTCTAAGATCTTCAGGGTATGCCCAAAACAGAGGCAGAACCCTTCTCGATGACCAGCACTGATTTTTCCACAGTTTTGATGAATTCTTGTCTTGACAGAGGCTTTCTGTAGATCTTCAACCGATGCCCATTGACAAGCATAGGGATGGCCTCCTCATCAATGGTCCGAATAAGAACAGATCCATTGTCATTACATTTTTCCACTGCATACGGTCCCAGCCATCTGGTTCTCAGCTTCCCCTTGAAATCTTTATGCCTAGAATCATACAACAGTGCCCAATCTCCCGGCTGAAATTGCTTGTCATTGAGGTGTTGGTCATGCCACACCTTCCTCTGAAGTTGAACCACTTCTGAGTGAAGAAGGGCCTGCATTCTGTGCTCGTCCAATCCATTCAGCTGCAATAACCTTTCTTGTTGGGCATGGCTGAGATCCAGGTCCAGCTGAGCTGCCATCCTCAAAGTGTTGTACTCGAATTCAATTGACAGCAGAGCTCTCTTCCCATAGACCAGCTCATAAGGTGTGAAGCCGGTTGTGGTCTTCCAAGTGGTGTTGTAAGCCCATGTGGCCTCAACCAGGCGATCTGCCCAATCTTTTCTACTGCTGCTCACCACCTTAGTCAAGATCCCTTCCAATGCTCTATTGGTGACTTCCACCTGCCCATTTGCTTGAGGATGATAGGGGGTGGAAGTCCTATGCTTGATTTTGTGATGAGCTAGCAGGTCTTCAATTAAGTTGGAGGTGAACTGGCTTCCTTGATCGGTGACTAGCTCTCTTATAGCCAAATTTGTAGAAGATGTTTTCTCTTAAGAACTCGGCCACCTTTTCTTCTGTCGCTGCTTGGATTGCCTTGGTTTCTGCCCACTTTGTCAGGTAGTCTGTGCACACAATGATGTAAGACCTCTGCCTCGAAGGAGGATTGATTGGACCCAAAAAATCCATACCCCACTTCTCAAATGGCTCAAGAGTCACTTGAGGTTGGAGAGGCATTTCATCCCTTGGAGTCGTTTTCCCCATCCTTTGGCATCGATCACATTGGCTGATATATCTTCTGACATCTTGATGAAGCGTGGGCCAATATTAGCCTGCCTGAAGGATTTTGAAGGCAGTCCTCTTTGCTGCAAAATGTCCTCCACAAGGCCCGTCATGACAGGTGAGGAGGATATCAAAGACTTCCTCCTCCCTTACACAACGCCTTAAGATCTGATCAGGGCCAAGCTTGAACAGGTTGCCCCCGATCCAAGTGAATGAGGCACTCTTTCTGATGATTCTGCTATTTTCTCTTGAGGATAAGTGCGGAGGGAACTGTGCTAAAACAAGGTAGTTTGCTATATCAGCAAACCATGGAGAGAGTACTGAAATAAAAAACAGATGTTCATCGGGCATCTGGTCATGCACTGTTCCATCCTCACCTGCAGGTAAATCCAATCTAGACAAGAAGTCAGCAACAACATTCTCTTTACCTGGTTTGTCAACGATAGTCAAATCAAACTGCTGCAACAAAAGTAACCATCTAATAATACGAGCATTCACATCTGGTTTATTCATTAAATATCTAATTGCAGCATGATCAGTATGTACAAATGCTTGATAGCCAGTGATATAATGTCGGAACTTGTTCAGTGCATGGACCACGGCCAAGAATTCTTTCTCAGTTACAGTGTAATTCAGTTATGCCTTGGATAAGTTTTTGCTGATGAAGTAGATGGCATATGGAAGTTTTTGTTCAACTTGTCCTAAGGCTGACCCTATGGCTTTGTTTGAGGCATCAGCGTGGATGTGGAAAGGTAGGGCCCAGTTTGGAATTCTCAAGATTGGGGCAGACACCATCTTGTCCTTTAATTCATTCAGAGCCTTCTGACAATCGTCAGTCCATTTAAACTCAATATCCTTCGCCAAGAGGCTAAACAATGGTGAGGCCAGCTTGCTGAAGTCTTTAATGAATCTCCTATAATACCCCGCTAATCCTAAGAAACTTCGAACATCTCTTACCTTCTGAGGAGGTGGAACCTTCTTGATGAGAGCAATTTTGTTAGGATCCACTCGTAACCCCTGGCAAGAAATGGTATGGCCTAGCACGGTCCCTTCAGTCATCAAGAATTCACACTTTTCAGGACTAAGGGACAGATTCATCTCAATGCACTTGGCTAGGACTTTTCCCAGATTGGACAATGCTTCCTGGAAGTTGGACCCATAAGGAGTGAAGTCATCCATATAGATTTCCACCGCATCATGGACCAGCTCAAAAAATATGCTCAAGACGGCTCTCTGGAAGGTGGCAGGAGCATTGCATAGTCCAAAGGGAAGAACTCGGTAAGCAAAGGTACCCCAAGGACAAGTGAAGGTGGTCTTATCTTGGTCTTCCGGGCTGATTTGGATCTGGTTATACCCGTTAAACCCATCCAGGAAAGAGAAAAACTTCTTTCCTGCCAGTCCATCCAACACTTGATTTATGAAAGGTAGAGGAAAATGGTATTTCTTGGTAGCTTTGTTCAGTTCTCGGTAGTCCACACAGATTCTCCACTTCCCTTTTTCTTGGGAACCAACACCAAAGGGGACACCCATTCGCTATCCGAGATGGGGTAAATGAATCCGGCGTCTAACAGTTTTCGTAATTCCTCCTTGACGATGTACTTAAGGGTTGGATTCATTCTCCTTTGGGGTTGCCTAACCGGTTTACAACCTTCTTTGATGTAGATGTGATGGGTACAGACTGAAGGATGGACTCCTTTCATCTCCTTATAGCTCCAAGAAAAAGCATCTAGATGACTGGCCAACAGACTACACAGCTCCTTTTCCTGGGAAGGAGATAGGGAGGAGCTGATCTTTAACGTTCTCTCAGGGCCGAACTCCACATGTTTGACTCTGGGAGTGACAGGGTCGGTCACACAAAGGTCCACTAAGGTGCTGGCTTGGGCATCCTCGACCAGTTCTTCTAAGGACAATGCACTGGGAGGTGGAGTCTGGATCAAGGTCTCAATCAAATCATCCTCGGTTGGGCGGCCTCCCCTAGTGGTGTCTAGGTTGCACAAAGGTGCTGAGTATACCTCATCCTCTTCTCCTTCCTCCAACCAAAGTGGTAAGTCATGCTCTAATGAGGGTTGGGCAGGAGGGTACAGGACTAGCTGCTTGAGCATAGGACCATTTTTGATGGTCATGTTTCCTGCACGACAGCTTATGTAAGCATCTGCAGTGGCTAACCAAGGCCTTCCCAAAATAAGAGGGTATCCAGTAAGCTTTGCCTTTGGTTGCAGAACCAAAAAGTCAGCAGGGTACTCCCAAGAGTCAACCGAGACCAAGACATCCTCTACGATCCCTTCGGGAGTCACGGTGGAGCGATCTGCTAGTTGCAGGACCGTCGAGGTCTTTATCAGGGAACCCTGAAGGTTGAGTTTGAGAATGGTATCCCTGGTCATCACATTAATGGCAGCCCCCAGATCAATCAATGTGTGAGGTATGATGGTGCCATTGATGTGGACATCCACTACAGGACTCCCAGGATCCAAATACTTTGGGCAGATGACTTGTCCCAACATAAGATCAGATAGTTGTCCTATGACATTGATGGTTGAAGCATCTCTTTTTCGCTTGCCTGGATGTCTGAAACACTTTTCCTTAACCAATTTGTTGTATATCCGTACATCTTTGATGGCTTGGAGAAGTGGTATTTTCACACAAAATTGTTTGAGCTCTCCCAGAAGCTCATCCTCCTCTGGGTTGGGTTGTGTGGTGGCTGTTAGTCTCTCAGGAAAGGGTGGAATGGCCTTTGGTTCCCTTTCCTGTTTATCTTCCTCGTCCTCTGGGGGAGGAGGTTGGCGATCCGGAAGAGTCTTTCCAGATCGCAGATTGATCTCCTGGATCTCCACAGCATAGGTAGGGCATGATGTTTCCCTAGTATATACCTGTTGGGCCTGTCTGTTGTTGGGGTTCGGATTCGGTTGAGTAGGCATTTGGGGCTGCCTTGGAGGAGCAGGAGGTAATGGTTGTGGTTGAGCCGGTGGTGGAGGCAAAATGGCGGGAGGAGTGTTGTACTGGGGCCTCCACCTCAGTTGAGGTGCATTCCACTGAGGCTGTGGCTGGGCATGTGAGTGAAACAGAGGAGTAGTGGCCTGAGTATGGTACTGAGGTGGGTAAGACCATGGCGGAGGTATAGACCAGGAAGGATGAACAGGAGGTCCCCAGGAAGGCATAGGAGCAGATTGGTTGGGGCTGTAATAGGTTTGGGGTGTCCCTTGCATCCCTTGTTGGTAAGGTCTAGGTCCATGCGACCTTCTTTGGTTGAGGAAATAGAGAGGTTCAGTGGGTGCTTCTGTCCCTTGATACATGGCTTTAAGCCCAGGTAAGGTTGGACATTGGTTTGTGGGGTGGTCCTCCTCACAGACAAAACATACCTCAACCGAATGTAAGCATTCGTTCTCAGGGTGTTTCCTTGTACACCTAGGGCAGAAGATAGCCAAAGCCCTCTCAGCTTCCTCTTTCTTCTACTGGATTCGGAATGTATCCAGTTGCATGGAGATGGTCTATCTCACCTCACTCTTGAGATCCTCTAATTGATTTGCAAAATCATGTTTGGAGAAAGGAATACCAGCTGAGAGGGGGTTTCCTCTACCTCTTTTTTGGGCTGCCCTAGAGTGGTTTCTAAACACAGTCTTTATGTCCTCATAAGGCAGTTGGTAAATATCTCCTCCATCTAGCATGTGAAGGGTATCTAAGAGGTCCTCAGGGACTCCTCGGAGCAGGACCAACTTAAGAGATTCAGGGTCAAGTGTGCACCTGGCCCGTTTATAGCTAAGCTGGAACCTTTCCTCGTAATCTTCTAAGGACTCATCATTCCCCATGGTCATCTGAAAGATTTCTCCCTTGGTTTCCTTGGACCTACAGTAGTCCCAGTATTTGGTATTGAAAGCTTGCTGCATCTAGGCCCAAGTGGTGATACTGTTCCCAGGTAATCCCATGAACCAGCGTAGTGCTGCATCCTTAAGGGTTGAGGGGAAGAGTTTCAGTTTCTGCTCATATTCAGTATAGTCATAGGTTCGACAAAGGACAACAAACTCAAATAGGAAGGTATCAGGGTCTTCAGTAGTCAGTCCATGGAAGTGAGGTAAAGCGGAGGGACTGATGTTCTTCATTTTCATGTCTCCATTGGTCTCTCGGATGGGGAAGGCACCTTCTATTCTCTCATCTTCTCCCCTATGGTCAGCCATAGCTTCAGATGGAGTGGTCTCTAACTCTTCTTATGCTATAGGATCTTCGTATATCTCAGGAGGTTCGCCTATAGGTTCTTCTGGATCACTGTCACCAAAGAAGAGAGAAGGGTGACTTAGTGATGTGGTGGGGGTGTTGGGTAAGAATTTGCCTGTTTTATCTCAGTTTCTACGAGGCATGAAATGAAAAGACTTCTGATTTCTTTTGTTTGTTTGTTTGTTTGTTTGTTTTTTTTTTTTTTTTTTTTTTCTGGTACCTGCAAAACTAAAACAGATTGAACTGCAACTATCTTGCTGAAATGGGAATGTGGAATTGAAATGAAAGCATGAAAGAACTAATCTATTTCGCTCAAATGAAATTGCAGAAATGAAATGCTAAGCTACGCTTCCAGAATTGAAATGCTAGTCTACGCTTGCAGAATTGAAATGCTAACCTACGCTTGCAGGAATTGAAATTGCGGAATTGAAATGTTAATCTATGAAAGCAGGAAATGTCTATGCTAATTTTGTAGAATGGAAATGAAATAAACTACTTAGCAGAAGGCGAGAGTAGGAAAATAGAAGAAAAGCAACAATCACTAATACTCTGACGCGTCCCCGGCAACGGTGCCAAAAAGATGGTGGGCTCCAGTATTGTAGCAATAATGCTACAACTCCTGGAGCTTCCTTCTCTAATTTTATCAACCCGGTAGTTCGTACAAACTTGGAAGCGACGGTGCTGTATGCACAAGTACTAGCTCTTGCCGCAGTTGTCACTTGGTCAGCTGGCACAAGTCCGCTAGGGCTCAAGCCAACTTCTATGAGCTCTTAGAAGAAGCTTTTTAACCGATGAACGAAAGCTAACTCAAAGGAGATTAACCTACCATAGAAAGGAACTGAAAGCCAACAAGAAACACAAACCATAGCAAACTCTAATTCTACCAGCGAGTCCTACTGATGCAAAAGGTGGGAATGCAAACTACTGAAAGAGATGCCATTACTTCTAGGAAGGTGAGATGCATGTGTCTAGACTACTTTGATCTGAAGAGAACATATTTTTGCATTTTTGTTCAAGTTGTTGGAATTATTATGTGTGTGCTTCTAACTGGGTCTTTTACTGTGCAGGGGTAGATTAAGGAGGGAAATGCTTGGAAGGGGTCAGAAAGGCTCAGAGAGGGTCTAAGGAGTCCCTAACATCCTTTCAGAGAAGTTCACAAAGTTTAGATGCCAAGCAACCGTGTTTATGAGCTTCTACAGGAAGTCTGCAGGGGTTCTACAGGATGTTCAGAATTTCTACAGGAAGTTCAGTAATTCCTAAAGGATGTTCTACAATTGGATTTTTGGGTGATGGGTGAGTGGAAGAGGCTGCATGGATGGATAGGGAGGTAGGAGGGGAGTTTGTAATGACTCAGCGACAGAGAGATGAGATGGAGAGGGGGTGTGCTAAGCTAGGTTGTCTTAAAGAGGGCAAAGGGAATGGAAGGCCGAAAAAGGTAGAATAACGAGGGTAATTGAATAGTTGAGAGACAATGGGTCTAATTGGGGAACGAGTAGTTGGCCTGGGCACGACTTAGAAAGACAAGAGAGTGAGAGAGTAGCGCTGCACAGTGGAAACAAATCATCCACGTCCTGCACACAACCAAAATATTATTAACCTATTCTAACCGTTTAACAAAACCAATGAACAACAACGCTATTCCTAAGGAGAATCATGCAGGGTACTGAAACAAAGAAACATTCCAAGAGATCTGAACGCATGGACACTTCTACAAACAAGATATTGCATCAAAGATTGCATGAACATGTAAACCGATGTTTTTGGTGGGTAGCACTGTCTACAATTCTAGCCCCTAGAAAGAGGTGAAAATGTGTGTGCAAGCAACCATTTTCTGGAACTTTTAGCAACTCCAATCTTCTTCAAATTATTCTAAACAGCTAAAGCAACTCTGTCTTTTACCAATGTCCTACTTAACCACACCAAGAAATCTAACTCAGCAAACTGTATTTGAATGCATGTAAAGGAAAGAAAACATAATGCTGAAAGAAAGATAACAATACAAAGGAAGGAGGCCTTAGGCTCTCAGGTTGGGCCCAACCCCGAGAGCTATGGCTCCTTTAAGAACTCAGAACTGAACTCAAATCTGCCTGCTTTCCATTAAAAGATAATAATCATAAGCCAAATAACATGCCAATAATGGCTACAAAAGAGCAAAACAGAGCTAACAGCTCGTAATCCAGAATGTGCAACAAGGTTTCAAAAGTCATTTTCGAAGGCTAAAGCCCTATCATTTATACATCTCGAGGCCCAAGCTGGCCTCCTAAATCAGTGGGGCTTGGCTAACCAAACTAAGAGTGAACTGCTGCTTCCTCAAAATCCGTTTGGCTGCCTGCTAGATCCGGCCGTGGTGGCTGTCAGAGCTCGGAGTTGGGGGTGAAAATCCCAAGGAAGGTCATTTAATGATGTGGACAACCCTCCTACGAATCCTCAAACCCATCTTGGCTGTCTCCTAGCCCTCATCTGCGTGGTTTTGCTCCATTAAATGTCAAAAAACCTGAAATAAGCACGTGTTAGCCACCTAGGAATAGTGACTGCCCTCATTCATACAAATGACATAAATACACTAAAAATGATGCATAAGTTATGAAAAATGAAGGGTTGAGCAAGGGTAGTTAGGCCAAATGAGCCCAAAATGTTACCAAATTTGGGGCTCATCAGTATACTTGATTCCAAAGTCTTGAGTTCCCTTCAAGTACTTTAGAACTCTTTTTGCAGCAGACCAATGTCCCTCACAAGGATTTTGCATAAACCTGGAGAGGATTCCAACAAAAAACGAAATGTCTGGTCTGGTAGTAGTTAGGTAGTTGAGACTTCTTACAAGCTGTCTATACTTTGTTGCATCCTCAAATTCTTTTCCTTCAATGGATGTGAGCTTTAAGTTTTGTTCCATTGGAGTAGTCAGAGGATTGCATTCAGTCATGCCAAACCTGTTCAACAGATCTCCAATGTACTTCTTTTGAGAAAGAAATATGGACTTCGGATTTTGAGTTACTTCAATACCAAGATAGTAATGAACATAGCCCAAATCAATGATTTCAAAACCTTTCCTCATTTCCTTCTTTATGGATGAAATGTAGCTCTCATTGTTCCCTATCATCAAAAGATCATCTACATATACCACAAGATATACAACTGTTTTGCAAACCTTCTTGACAAACAAAGTTGCATCATCAAGATCATAATATTTGAAATTGAGTTTTAGAAGATGCTCAGTTAGTTTTTCATAGCAGGCTCGCGGTGCTTGTTTGAGGCCATACAAGGATTTCACAAGTTTGCATACTTTAATGTCCTTTCACAACAAATCCTTCAGGCTAGGACATAAAAACATTCTCTTTTATATCTCCATTCAAGAAAGTAGTTTTTACATCCATTTGATGGACTTTCCAACCGTTTTGAACTACTAGGGCAAAGAGTGTCCGGATGGTAGCCCATTTTGCTGTGGGGGAAAAAGTCTCCTCATAATCGACCCCTTCCTTTTGTGCAAAACCTTTTTCCACAAGCATGGCTTTGTGCTTATCAAGTGAGCCATTAGCTTTATACTTGTTCTTGTAGACCCACTTGTAGCCAATTGGTTTGGTTCCCAATGGAGGATCAACCAACTTCCAAGTACCATTCTTTATTAGGGCATCACACTCCTTTTGGACTGCTTCTTTCCATTCATCATGAGAAGTAGCTTATTTGAAGGAAGTTGGTTCAAAATTTGTAGACAAATTCAATTCACAATCGTAAGAAACATCCATATCAATAGGTGAATCAGAGTCATCTACATCACCTCCATTTTGCCTGTTTGAATTTCTAGTTCCTGTCTTTCCAACCTCATCAGGATGAACACTTTCAAGTGTCTTTGTCAGCCACTTTGGGGGATGTTAAAATTGGAAACTAGGGAAAAAATTCATGTGGGTCATATTATTCATGGCTTATAATTTTTTTATTAGATTCTTCTCATCGATAGGTGTAGGATTGATATAAAGATCATCCGATCCCGATAAGTATTCATGGAGATATGAATTTATTTTGATTATGGAATTATTATCAAGCCGACCTACAACTCATGTAGGCTCAGAAGACCAACAATTGCATCTATTCAAACACCAACATTGTGTATAAATACAGGAGGACTTTTCCTCACTTGGACTCACTCATCTCATCACATCTCTCTCTCTCTACTGTGTAGAAAAGGGTCTCTCCCTCACACATGTGAAGCCGGAAGCTGTTGAAACTGAAGCTGCAACTGCAGAAGTAAAGATTGACCTGTGTGGACTAGAAGATCTCCTCATTTGAACGACGCTGTAGGTTCATCTGAACCTCCTCTGAAATCCGCAACTTTTGGTGGTGGAATCAAGTCAATCCGACAGACGGTTTGCAAGATATCGACTGCCCTAGTTTGAAGCCGGAAGCTGCCAAAACTGAAGCTGCAACTGCAGAAGTAAAGTTTGACCTACGTGGACTAGAAGATCTCCTCATCTGAACTGCGCTGTAGGTTCATCTAAACCTCCTTTGGAAGCCACAACTTTTGGTGGTGGAATCAAGCCAATCTGACGATCGGTTTGTGAGATATCGTCTGCCCTACTTTGATGATGAAGCCGCTAATACTGATGCTGTTGATCTAGGGTTTGCTACTGCTAATATGAATCAGATTTATTGTACTATTTCTCTCTGCTGAATTATTGAAGATAAAAGAAGATTTGATCAAAGGGTTTCCCCACACATTGTGGGGTTTGTCCCTGGCTAGCCGCCACATCTTGTGTCTCTTGTGTTGACTTGTTTTCTGTCGATCGTTTAATGTTCTATCTGCACTTTACTTTATGTACATGTGATTGCTAATCTGTGGAATATACTAAGGAAAATAAGTAAACTGTTATAAGCATAGAACATACCATAACTTAACATGGTATCAGAGCTGACGTGAAGACAAAGCTCGAGCAAGAGCAAGAGCAATCAACGAAGAGAATATTGGCGAGGCTATCCTAAAAGAACGATGGGGTCCTCAACACTCTTTCCTGCTGAAGACAAGCTCCGTGAGAAAGCTGACTATCACGGATGGAAGATGTCTATAGATCTAACCCTTGAGGATCAAGGAGTGTTGGATCATGTGAGAGGAAATATTTTTGAGCCTCCATCGAATGCACCTCCTACTGCCAGGAAAAAATGGAAGAACAGAGAAATTAAAGCAAAGAAGATCATCCGGGACTCTATCGACAAGCGCTTGGTGGCCTACATCTCTGAACTAGACACCTCCAAGGAAATCTATGATAGACTGGTGAGTTTATTTAAAGTTAATGATGCAAATCAAGTTTTGTTTCTTAGAAATAAGCTGAAGCAAATCAAGAAGGGTAACTATGAGAGTATGAAAGCATACTTCTTAAGAATCACCGAGATCAAGAACGATCTCCTATCTATTGGGGAGACTATTACTGACAGAGAAATGGCACTCACAACTCTTGGAGGATTACCGTCCGAATGGTACGTGTTTAGGACTACTCTTCTGAACAATAATATAATTCCCGGTTTCGAGGAATTAATGGCTAGATGCATTCAAGAAGAAACACGGGTAGAAGAGCAAGAAATGCCCTTGCCTAAAGGTCCTCCTGCTACTTTTTCTTCTCATGCTAAGAAAAAAAATAATTCTGGGTCTAAATTCAAAAGAAAGGCTGGACCTAAGGGTGGAAGAAAAGGACGATGTTTCATTTGCAATAAAGCAGGTCACTATGCAAGGGAATTTCCTGATAGAAAGGACTCTCACCGTGACGATGATCAAAATCCCTCTCATGATAATCGAAGGAATGGAAAATTCAACAGCAAAGGTAAAAGGAATGCTGGAAATCAAGGAAGAGGGAAACCATTCAAGAAGGCTAGAAATTCCAGGTATGAATCTAACACTGTTGACAATAAGGAGGCTGAATATTATCTACCAGCTGCTCTATCTACCTCCGCTCCTTCGGAAACAATGGGAATTTGGCTCATTGATAGTGGTGCCTCAAGACGGATTGAAAAAGACGAAATCTGGGAGCTGAGAGAGATGGCCATCGCAGGAAGCTTGTCCCGCTCTGGAAATGAAACCATTAACATTGCGGCTGTTGGTGACGGCGTGGCAGGGACGGCCACAGTCAATGCACTCCACAGGATCGGACTAAAGAACTTGGTGCTGGAGCAACCGGCATAGTCTGTATGTGGCCCATCGCCAGGAACCCTCTGCTTGATGGGCTAAATATATCAAAGGCAGATCTGCAGGAGAAGCCCGCAAAGATGTACGAGGTCAGAGATCCGCAGACAATATCCGTCTTCTGGTTCAGAACCAAATTCGGGGGACGGGAAACGTCAGGGTCTGGCTTGATTTATGCAGGCTTCGCCAATCTGCTGTGCACCAGGTTTATCCCCCTTCTGCCGTCTCTTGCATGCAAAGATGGGGGACTACATGTTGCAGATCTACCCCATCACACAATTGCATGGCCCAAACTTTGCAGATCCAGGCCGGATCTATCCAATCTGAGCAAGTTTCAAGATTACCCAGGACCCAGGCAACAGATCGGTGGAAAAACACATCGATTGAGCAGAGGGCACGCAGATCCCGACATGCAAATGGAAGAGCGAACCAATAGGAGGTCAGATCTGGAAGATCGCATACAGCCAGATCACACGGCAATCAGCAATGATACCGGCTCAGGCAGAGCAGGAACTCATCCAAAATGCAGCCACCAGGTAACAAAAACTCGATTTCAGATCTTTATTAAAACCCCTGAGAGGAAATCCTTTTTAGTATGGGTACATGCAGATAACACTGTTTTGCAGCTAAAGCAGCAAATTTGGGCATTGACTGGATATCCTGGTCAGATCCAACATTTAGTCAGTGGCAGGTGGTCCCTCCAGGATAACAGAACCTTGGGGACCTATGAGATTAGTCCAGGAGAAACCATTGTTTTGAACCTCAGGCTGAGAGGAGGGGCCCTACCCCAGGGATAGCCAAGCAGCTCAGGAGGAGACAAGGGGAAAAAGACAACACCTCAGCATCAACCCAAGGGAGGCTCCTCCTACAAAAACATTCTTCAAGGTAACAAAGATTCAGGGCCCACTCCAGATCAAGGTGGATATACTCCCAGGCCATACATAGTAGACCAGCTAGGGCAAACCCCAGCCCTTAACTTCGATTCCACAGGGCTTGATGATTATGTTAAATCCTATGAAACGCAGGCTCTAATATGTCGTTTCAACAGTTTCTGGCCAAAACCAATGGATCTATTTCGTTGGATTTTCACCACCTGGACCATGGAATGTGACATACACCTATGCTTCAAAGGGTTTTTCATAGTTAGATTTGCATCTAGGGAAGTCAGAGATACAATCATCAGTGTTGGGCCTTGGTTCTGGGGAACGGCGGGGCTGTTCATGACCCCATGGTTTACAGATTTCGATCCAAACAAAATGACTGTATCCAAAGTGCCGGTTTGGGTTCGTCTATACAACCTTCCCCTTCACTTTTGGAGTGAACGAGTCTTGGAAGGAATCGGGAACAGTATAGGGAAATACATCAAAACAGATCTGGAAAGGATTGATGACAGGATCTTCACTTTTGCACGCATTTGTGTGGAAGTAGATCTAAGTAAAGGGCTGCCAGACAACATACGGCTGATCTACAAACAACAAAATTGGTTGCAAGCATTAGACTATGAAAATACTGCATTCAGATGCAGGCTCTGCAGACAAACAGGACACTTGCAAAGCACATGTCCAGAAGCCAAGAAAGTTAACAGTAAAAGAAAGCAGAAAGGGAAGCAGAGGAAAGGATGGCAATTTTCCCCTCCTAACTCAGAGGATGAAGAATCAGAAGCAGAAGAGGATGATACCCCCACAGAGAATGCTGAGGTTTCCCAAGAAACGGGGGCCCAGAAGGTAACCACATCAGACAACATGGCTTCACAGTCTCACCCAAATCAGGCAGAGAAGACAAACGAGGATCAGAGCATGGGAGGGATCAAACGGCATCACCAATCAGATACTTCAGATTCAGACAAGGAATTAGGCTCGCAGAAAGCAGAAACACAGCTAGTCATAGCCTCGATCGAGCCCACTCAAGGAGAGTGGCGCAAGGTCGAAAAGAAAAAAGGAAGGAAAACCTGAAATGTGAGTTTTACTCACATCTGAAATTCAGCTTTTTCTTACTTTCTCCTCTCTTCCCTCTCTCTCTTTCTTTTTTTCATTTATGCACGTTACTTGTGTAACGTTGCGAAGGGTGCGAAAGCACTCGAGCCCAATGGGCAGCTTATGGAAATGCTTCAATGCATCTGCAATTGTAACTTTTCATTTTTTAAATAAAAGGTTACAGATTTTTCCACTGGAAAAAAAAAGTGGTGCCTCAAGACACTTCACTGGTTACAAAGAAGTACTCCATAATCTGGTAGAGAAAGAAACTAACCTGGAAATTGTCCTTGGAGATGACATGAAATACCCCGTGAAAGGTGTAGGCAATGTTTCTCTCAAATTGAATCAAGGTAATATGATCAACTTACAAGATGTATTATATGTACCTGATCTCAAAAGGAACCTGGTATCCATCTCGACAATGGAAGACAAAGGCTACAAGGTAACCTTCAGCGATGGCAAGGTACATATATGGAAAAATAATGTTAAAGATACTTTCACTCTTGGGTTTCGGGTTGATTCCTTATATCAAGTCGGTGGAAGTCCACTAGGTGTCAAGACTTGTGACACAACTCTTCAGTCCGAACTTTGGCATCAGAGGTTTGCCCACCTTCATTACAAAGCTCTACCCGATGTAAGATAGATGGTAATAGGGATGTCTAAATTCCAAGTAGAGAAAGAAGGTGTATGTCTAGGATGTGCCGAAGGAAAGCTCAAAAGGGGACCATTCCCCTCAAGCCAAAGCAAGACCTCTAATATATTACAGTTGGTTCACTCAGGCATATCAGTGGCTAGCATTAAGAGGGAGACTACTATACCACATACTCCTGAGTAGAATGGTGTGGCGGAAAGGAGGAATCGTATGATAGTAGATGGGTAGATGATGTAACAATGCTTGATGTAAAGGAACCCATGGATCCTATTTATCCACCTGAGCCTTCCTCTTCTAGGAAGAGCCCTTCATGGCTTAGGGGGATACTTGATGATGCTGAAGGACACGCTGCACCCCGAGGAACCTTCGGTGAAAGTAAGAAACCTAACAAGTATCAGGGATACTTGACCATCATGAGCACGATCATACAAAATGAGCCTTCATCATTCTCAGATGCCTTCAAGCATCAAGTATGGAAGGATGCTGTGACCAAAGAATATGAGTCTATTATGGAGAATGATGTTTGGGAAGTAGTTCTCAGACCCCTTGACAAAACAATTATTACTTCAAAATGAATTTACAAGATAAAGTATGCAGTAGATGGAAGTATGGAAAAGTATAAGGCTCATTTTGTTGCTCGTGGTTTCTCCCAGAAGGAAGGTATAGACTATGATGTGATATTTGCACCTGTAATATGACCATCTGCTCGATCATAGCCCTTGTGGCTTCACAAGGATGGAACCTACATCAGATGGATGTCAAGATCACGTTCTTGCATGGTTCGATCAAAGAAGAGATCTACGTGGAGCAACCTAAAGGATTTGAGATTTATGATTAAAAATCTGATCCGGATTTAGACAGGAACGCAATAGATTACAGAGATAACCATAAATACAGAGATGCAATAACCATAAATACAGAGCTGCAGCGGAAATAATACTTCATTTCATTACTGTAAAATACTGAAATATGCTTACAAACAGAAATGGAAAGAAACCAGCTAGGGCGATGGTAGCTTATCTCTGAGAAGAGATGTGGCGGCTACATGCCTCTGAACTGTATTACAATGAGGCTCGAAGGCCTATTTATTGTTGAGAAACAATGGAAAACCTTTCACATCCCGAAACCTAGCCCTAGAAGATGAAACGCCAAATTGTGGGCCCCGTTTGGGTAAATTGGTACACCAATTTCCCGAGGTCGTAACTTTGGCATACGATCTCCGTTTGACGCGTACGATAGCTCGTTAGAAATATCTATCCAAGTACTACCACTTTGGGAGGCAACATCGGTCCATGGACCCATGTTGCCCCAGAATCCCAAAAAGACGTCGTTTAGGGCCTCAAAACGGCTCCGGAAGTTCAGGACCCGAAAAACTGCTAAAAATAGTAAACTGTGCTACAATTTAGGAAACTGAAAAGACTGAAAGAGGAAGTTGTGGGGGTCCAAATGGGTTAGGTGGGTGGCCACCAACATCCACCTGGATCATTCCTCCCCCCTTAGGAAGCAATGGTCCCCATTGCGTTGAGTTCCTCCATCTGCTGAACTTGTCCTGCAATCTCTGATGTGTCCAGTGATGGTGGGAGGCATGGTCGACGATGGTCCACATCGAACATTTGGTACAAGCGAAGGAATGGAGGAATGATGTGCTCCAAAGCATTGTTCCCCATAGCCTTGGTACTGTTGTAAGGACCATGTCGGAGTGGTCTGAGCCTCTGATGGGTTCTGGTAAGGAGTTCTTTCTGTCGATGCAACCATACTTTGTTGCCCACCTGAAACTTGTGTGGTACCCATGTGGGTGAGGAGAAGTTGTTCCTGTGTTTTGTCATGACCGTATCCCTTTGCTGCTGCTGCTGCATGGAGGAACCCTTTGCAGGGGTCATGGATGTAGCAACGAACTTCCCCTTATTTTGGGAGTGAACCAGACAAATGAATTTCCTAGTCTGTGATATGAGCTTGCTGCCTTTCTTGGTAGTGATCAAAGATGTGGCAGTAGGTGGGGCTACCTCTGGTATTCTGTATAATGAATTATTCAAAGAAATAATGACAGCACGAGGCCTTGACTCATATACAGCATGTCGCCTCCACAAGTATGGCTGGCCTAGTAATACATCACAAACATCCAGAGGTGTAACATCACACAATACCTCGTCTGTGAAGGGCTTGATGCTGTAGGGAAGGCGGCACTGCTGGCGAACTTTCAGATCTCGTCCTTCGTGAAGCCACCCGATACTCTATGGCTGTGGGTGTGGTGTAGTCGGTAGGCCCAACCGCTTCACAACCTCTGCTGAAATTAGGTTCTTTTGGCTGCCACTGTCGACAATGAATTGTAGCGGCGAACCCTTCACCCACATCTGTGAGTGGAAAAGACGCTCCCCCTCTTCTGGATCTTCGGGCTCATCTTTCTGGATCTTGGCGGTGGCAACAGTGGCGCTGGGATCCGCATCAATGATCTTCTTCCCTTTGCCATTCCCCTTGTCAGGTTCTGGCTCAGGATCGGAGCATGCATCTGATTCGGAAGCCTTCAACTCGGCCACCAGCGACTGCTTGGTCCGACACTCACTTGTGTTATGAGTGGGACTCTTGTGGAACTCACACCACTTCCCTGTGTCCTTCTTCGGCTTCGTGGTGTTGTTCTTTTCTTGCAGCTTCGACGGGTTGTCTTGGGTCACCCCGCCTTGGCTTTGTCCTTTGGGCTTCGGATTTGCAGATCCAAAGTCTCGCTTCTTTTGTTTGAACTTTTGCTCGATTTTGACAGCGTATCGGTATGCTGTGCCGAGTGAGGAGATGTTCAAGAACACCATCTCTTCCTGGATGTATCTGTGCAGGCAGCCACGGTATTTGAGTACCAGATGCAGCTCAGAATCTTTGATACCCAACTGTGTGCGAAGGGTATGAAAAATGTTTGTGAACTCCGGCACATCTTGGTCTCGTCCCTGCCGCAGTGTGGTCCATTTGATGTATTTGTCCTCATAGCTACCGACAGGGTAATACTGCTCCTTGATGGCATCCCGGAAGTCATTCCAAGTGGGTGCGGCTGAAAATAGTGAGCCTGTACTTTCATCCTTCTGCTCGCAGTAGGTTTCCCACCAGTCCTTGACGTGGGGGGCTGCTTTGAGAAGAGCGAAAACAATCTTTTCCCGACTTGAAAATTCATGAACAGAAAAATACCCATCTAGCAGATTTAACCATTTATCTACGTCATCTGCGTCTATTTGACCCTCGAAGATGGGGATTTCAAAATTAACTTGTACCTTGAAGGGTGTGGCATTTCTAGAGTCGTTGTTGGAAGCCGATGCGTCGCCTCTGGGTAGCCGCTGAAGGATCTGCGCAAAGCTATCCATCATCGCGTTCCTTTGTCGCTCGAGCGCTTCTTCGAGCAAGATTTTGATAGGATCTCCTACCCCCTCGTCTTTCTTCTCATCCGCCATGGGAGGCCGTCGGGATTTGCGAGGCTGGTCTTGCAAAGGTTCGACCAGTTCAAGCCCTAACTCCTTATATCCCGACCTTGTTGGGGACATGCAAAGAAAAACAGAGAAAAAGCAGACCGCTCCGATACCACTGATCCGGATTTAGACAGGAACGCAATAGATTACAGAGATAACCATAAATACAGAGATGCAATAACCATAAATACAGAGCTGCAGCGGAAATAATACTTCATTTCATTACTGTAAAATACTGAAATATGCTTACAAACAGAAATGGAAAGAAACCAGCTAGCGCGATGGTAGCTTATCTCTGAGAAGAGATGTGGCGGCTACATGCCTCTGAACTGTTCCGAACTGTATTACAATGAGGCTCGAAGGCCTATTTACTGTTGAGAAACAATGGAAAACCTTTCACATCCCGAAACCTAGCCCTAGAAGATGAAACGCCAAATTGTGGGCCCCGTTTGGGTAAATTGGTACACCAATTTCCCGGGGTCGTAACTTTGGCATACGATCTCCGTTTGACGCGTACGATAGCTCGTTAGAAAGATCTATCCGAGTACTACCACTTTGGGAGGCAACATCAGTCCATGGACCCATGTTGCCCCAGAATCCCAAAAAGACGTCGTTTAGGGCCTCAAAACGGCTCCGGAAGTTCAGGACCCGAAAAACTGCTAAAAATAGTAAACTGTGCTACAATTTAGGAAACTGAAAAGACTGAAAGAGGAAGTTGTGGGGGTCCAAATGGGTTAGGTGGGTGGCCACCAACATCCACCTGGATCAAAATCTCATGTATGCAGGTTGAAGAAGGCTCTCTATGGGCTGAAGCAAGCACCTCGAGCATGGTATGAGAGGATCGATAGCTACTGGATGAAGCTGGGATTCACTAGGAGTGAAGCCGATCCTAACCTTTACCTTAAGGTTGATGATGACAAGCCTCTCATATTGGTGTTGTATGTGGATGAACTCTTTCTAACAGGTGCAT
This sequence comes from Pinus tabuliformis, assembly GCA_031772625.1. Taxonomy (NCBI): domain Eukaryota; kingdom Viridiplantae; phylum Streptophyta; class Pinopsida; order Pinales; family Pinaceae; genus Pinus; species Pinus tabuliformis. Next base: position 77,994,277 of record CM062806.1, on the reverse strand, counting down.
ACCCTCTCATTCACAAATGTAAGAGGGAGTTGGATTCTAAATTTGAAATGAAGAACTAAGGACTTAAAGTGTGGCAAGAGTCAAGGGAAATTTTCCTATCTCAAGGAAAATATGTGGTGAAGATTCTGAAAAGATTTGGTATATTGGACTACAAGCCTGTGACTACCTCGAGGATCTTAACTTTCAGAAGTTATATGGTAGTGATGTCAGACCAGATTTGGGAAATGCCTATGAGTTTCAAAAACTCATTCGCGTTGCTGTTCTTGGTGAACCGCCGTCCGAACATATGTTTTGTAGTTTGCATTCTGAGCTCATATTTGGTTGAGCCTCACTATATTGGTGCCAAGAATCTTCTGAGATGTCTTCAGGACAAAATCTCTCATAGGTTGAGATACACTGCCGGAAATATGAAACTGCATGATTATTCGAATGCTGATTAGGAAGGTAGTGTGGAGGATCATTGGAGCCCTTCTTGTGATGTTTCTCTTTAGATTATGCTTTGATATAATGGATGAGTAGGAAGCAGAAGTCGGTTTCCATAAGCACCACTGAGACTAGATACATATCTACAAGTATCATCTCGTATGAAGTTGCCTGGTTGGGGAAGGTCTTCAGTGAGCTGTTTGAACACATACCACTGTGATTCTCTGTAACAACCATAGGTGGGATTCAATTATTGAGGAATCTCATATTCGCTCATTGATCCAACAGATAGGCATCATTTGGGATATGGTAAGTCAATGAGCAAGAAGGATACATCGCATTAAGATGATGTACAGGTCGATACACCTTGTCAAAGCCCTGAGGAAAGATCTAATCTGTGATTTTCCCAAACGATGTGGAGTCGTCAAGAAACCCTTGTACAAGGGTCTTACATGTTGTATACATTGAGCTCTGGGAGCTCTAAGGGCTTGCGGTTCTTACTGGAGCAACATACGACCACAGGGTGACTCACCCTCCCCTGGTGGTGTGCACTGGAACAATATGATTTGCTCTCTTGTGGGACATGATGATTCGCTCTCTTGTGGAACATGATGATTCGCTCTCCTGTGTAGCAGGATGATGTGTTCTCTTATGAGGCCTGGATTGATGTGTTCTCCATGGCGATTGTAGCAGGATTGATGTGTTCTCCTGTGAGGCCTGGATTGATGTGTTCTCCATGGAGATTGTAGCAGGATTGATGTGTTCTCCTGTGAGGCTTGGATTGATGTGTTCTCCATGGTGATTGTGGTAGGATTGATGTGTTCTCCTGTGAGGACAAGATTGATTAGTTCTCCTGTCGAGGCATCCTACCCATGCAGTCTGGGACTCATGGGAAGTACCTCTCATCTGATCAATGAGCAGGGAAATGAAGTTAGGGACCATAGTAGTACCGATGGACGCATCGTTGTATCTACCGTACTCCCTACGCTAGGATGACCTCCATTGATCTGGGATCAATGATACTGGTCTGGGACCAATGGTAGGAGTTGTACCATACTATGACATTGAATTTAGGTCGGTTGAGACTGGTCTGGGACCAGTGGTACATACTCTGAGACTGACTTCATGTCAGTGCAGTACTGGTCTAGGACCAGTGAGAGTGGTACATACGATGACGCTGATTTCGGGTCAGTTGAGACTGGTCTAGGACCAGTGGTACCCTCTCTGAGACTGTGATACTGGTCTGAGACCAGTGGTAGGAGTGGTACTTACTATGAAGCTGACTTCGGATCGGTTGAGACTAGTCTGGGACCAGTGGTACACTCTCTGAGACTGCGATATTGGTCTGGGACCAGTGGTAGGAGTGGTACTTACTATGAAGCTGACTTCGGGTCAGTTGAGACTAGTCTGGGACCAATGGTACGCACTCTGAGACTAAATTTGAGTCAGTGGAAGATGATATTGGTCTGGGACCAGTGAGGTTGTACTCACTATGACGCTAACTTCGGGTTGGTTGAGACTGGTCTAGGACCAGTGGTACATACTCTGAGAATGACTTTGAGTTAGTATGATACATCCTCGATCATTTCTTCTTCTCCATAATTTGGACAAAAGCAGAGCAGAACAGAACAATGCAAGAGCAGAGCAGAACAAAGTAGAACAATACATATCAGTAGAAGGAAGAATAAGATAAATCAGAACAGGCAGAATAGAGCAGAGCAGGGCAAGGGACAGGCTGTATAGGGCAGTGCATTTGATGGATGAATAGTAACGACCGATAGACAGATTTCAGATGAAGTTCTTCCTAGTTGAGAGGGAGTGTTAAAATTGGAAACTAGGGCAAAACTTCATGTGGGTCATCTTATTCATGGCTGATAATATTTTTATTAGATTCCTCTCGTCGAGAGGTGTAGGATTGATATAAAGATCATCCGATTCCGATAAGTATTCGTGGAGATATGAATTTATTTTGATTATATTATCAAGCCGACCTACAACTCATTTAAGCTCAGAAGCCCAACAGTCGCATCTATTCAAACACCAACATTGTGTATAAATACATGAGGACTTCTCCTCATTTGGACTCACTCATCTCGTCACATCTCTCTCCCTCTACTGTGCAGAAACGGGTCTCTCCCTCACACATGTGAAGCCGGAAGATGTTGAAACTGAAGCTGCAACTGTAGAAGTAAAGATTGACCTGTGTGGACTAGAAGATCTCCTCATCTGAACTGCGCTATAGGTTCATTTGAACCTCCTCTGAAAGCTGTAATTTTTGGTGGTGGAATCAAGTCAATCCGACAGATGGTTTGCAAGATATCGACTGCCCTAGTTTGAAGCCGGAAGCTACTAAAACTGAAGCTGCAACTTGTTGTGCTCTACAACAACCCCCCATTTCATATCATTTTTATTTATAAATATTAACATATGAAATGGGTCCCTTTAAATATTAATTGGTATCAATACTTTTATTGTTCAAAAAGGTCCGATAATCAAATGAACTCATTTTATAAAACCCTTTTGAAAAACCCATTTAAAGAAATAAGGCAAATCTTTGTCATTGCGATAAAGCGATCACAAGATCGCATATCACAATGACATAAGAAATATAAATAAACGACACATTGATTTCTGCCGATGCGATATCGCAATTGGCGATCGGCAATACTTCATGCACATTTTAAAGCGCCCCATGCCATTAGCCCCGATGCGATGCGAAATCGATGATCATATATCGGTGGTAATCTTTACTTAAGTCTTAATGTGCTCAAAGCTTTTCCCCCCGATGCGATGCAATCAGCAGTCGGAAATCGGCAATATCCAATGCACATCATTAAGGTGCACAGGTCATACCCCCGATGCGATCCGATATCACTATCGGCGATCGGCGATACACTATATGTGCACTTTATAATCCTCATCCTCCCGACGCGATGCGATAAAGCACAGTTTTCAATAAAAAGCCGTTAAGTGATGGGATATCACAATTCATTCATTTTTAAAGCTTGATCGGTTAAGCAGTCATTTACCTGCACTCAACCGCCAAAACGCCCACTGCACGCTTAAGTGAATCATTCAGTCGAATAACGATATAATGGGCATTTAAGAGATGACAGGTTTTAAACGGCCAATTAATGAGATCATAAGTCTTAAAATCTTTCCATGGATTGTGTCCGCGCCCATTTTTAAAGGCTAATCCCTTATTACGCACCTATGCATATGTTCTCATCACTTGCAAGTTTTCATTGCTATCTCTGTATTACGCACATTTGCCTCTCTGTGCAGAATCCATCCGAAAGAGAAAACTCAAACAAAATGGGGAAGAAATCCAAGAAGACCGTGGGCGCTTCCGCTACACCAGTTGCAGGACAAGCTGCCGTAGACAAGAAGAAGGGCTTAATTTCTGATACTACGTGTACGGGTCTCACCAGAGTCACTTGGCAAGGCACTTACAATTTGATTGAAGCCGAACAACCAGTAAAGACAGTAACAGAAGCTAGTGTGGATTTACTTCGGAAGTCTGAAAGCACCCTCAAAGATTTGGCCGACTCTTTCCTTCACAGGATAGCAGCCAGAGAGCAAATTCTCCCATACACAGACGTCGTGCGATGGGTGATTGAAGAAATTCCAATCTTGGACAGAACTTTTAACACCAGAGATGGGAGGATTTTCGGATCATTCAAGGCAGATGATCTAAGGCAAATGTATCATTTGCCCGAGCCAGAGAAGGTGTATAACAAGGCGTTCCTGGAGAAGTTTGCAAACGATAATGAAAAAGAATCCGAACCCATCCGGGATTGGAGACAGAATCCAGCCAAACACAAGCACGAATCTTCCGGTAAGTACTCGGTCGATTCTCTGGCTTCTCCTTATTGCTATGCGGGGATAATGATGTGTAGATTATGGGGATTGCATGACTCTGCTAATTTTACCATAGAAATGGTTCCTCTAATGGAGGCAGCAGTAAACAGTATAATCATGGATTGGGCCACTATCCTTTCCGACAAACTAGCACAAGCTGTGCTTGAGTTTAGAAGCAAGACCCGGGTTACTGAAAGGATAATTCCCCCATTTTACTACAGCGCTTATATTCTAGACACCCTCTGTTATAATTCTGAATTCCCCGTACTCGGCTGGAGGTGGACTGCGCAAGACCCCTCACCCATTCATATATATCACCAGAAAATGTGGAAGTCTTCCTATAAAGATCATTTATACCAAGTTTGTAATGGCTTTATGTTGCCTATTCATTATTCCATTTTTGATAGACCTGCTCCCAAGATCTCTTATCAAGCCGGATTTGATTTAGCCGGAATAGCCAGTTGGTTTGGAGAAGAAAGGTTTACCTACATAAGAGTTTTCGGCAGCCAAGCCAGACCCCATGTCCTCCCTCTGTACATACCAGATAAACTTCTAGCAAGGGAAATCTCTTACCAAATCATTTCCGAGAGTGTTACACAAACACTTAAGAAGAATAAAAAGCAAGGCTGGCCCTCTTTTCCTTTGAAGTGTGGTGTGTATACCTTGCATGACCTCAAACATGCAGAAAAGGAAGCCACAAAGATTCAATCTCTGACTCTGGCGACTATCCCCAATAGGCCATATGATCCAAGTAAAGTTGCCTATACTGCACTAGAACAGGCCAAATTGACAAAATTTGAGCATAAAGAAGATATATTTGACGACCTGTTCATTGCAACCGAATCAATAGGTCAGGCTAGAGAACTCGCTAGAATGAAGTATAATGATGAAGGGTTAACTGAGTTTAATAAACTTAGAGAACAGAGGTTGCAAACTCTGCCTCTAGATTTACTGGCAACGACCCCAGCTACATCATCAAGCGAGCCCGGTCGGCAACAGTCGAGCCAACCTCCTGTTATAACAAAAGATCAGAAAAAAGAACAGGCAGAAAAGCAGCGGAGAGCACAAGAGGAAAATGAGGAAAGACAGAGGAAAGAGAAAGAGGAACAGCTAAAGAAAGAGCATGAGGTAAGGCAACAGAGGGAACAAGAGGAGCAACAGAAGAAAGAGCAGGAAAAAGAGCGGAAGGAGTCCCAAGCCCAAGCCGAAAAGGAAAAACAAACCACCACTGATGTCAATACATATACTACTATTGACCCTAATTTGCTTCATGAGTGGAGGCAATTTGACTCTATCCTCAGTGGATTGGAATGTTCGAAAGATGGGGACACTTCCAAGGCAAATGATATACAGGACATCACTTCTCCTCAGGTTCTAAGTGGAACCAGCGGCCCACCCGTTTCTAAAGATGTTGAGGTAATACCAAAAGACCCCTCCGACCAAATCATTCTACAGGTAGAAGATATTCCTCCCCTGGATGTTTTCTACAGCCCGAGGCATAGAGCAGTCGTAAAACGGCAAAGGAAAAGAAGGAAGATTGATCAACCTCCCCTTTTTCCAGAACAAACTGTTATGGGCAGCGTGGTTTGGAAGGAGGAATTCGACCCCTCCGATGACCTAACGAAACTGTCGCAGTATGCAGGAGCCTATTCGGCAACGACAATTGACAAAGCATCGGAGGTGAGTCTTCTATTGAAGACTAAAGACCAAGAAATTTTTGCACTACAGGCAGAATTGGCCGAGACAAAGCAGAAGGCAGCGCAAGCAGAGGAGCAGTTGCTGGCACAACAACAAATGAACAATCAATTAACCCAGCAATTGCAAATAGAAAAGCAAAGGATCGACCAAAGCGCGATCCAGAAACAGAAGGAATTGTCGGAAGCATTGGCACAATTGAGAGCAGCAAATGAGCAAATGATGAAAACGAAAGATGAGCAAATCGCTCAATTGTCATCGCAGCTCGAAATAATAAAGGGCGCTCCACAGGTGGATGAGTTCAGATCAGAAGCATTGCAAATAAACAATGCATTAATATCACAAATTAGGCTCCTTTGTCAACAACTCACTGAGGCAGAGCCATTGTGTGAGTTAACTACATCCATTAATCAGCAGGTAGAGAAGGCCAGGAATGAGTTAGACCAAGCCGAAGAAATCATAACTGCATATCTTGACTGGCAAGATTCTGATATAGGAAAAGCAGCAAAATTGCCCAGGATCCAAGAAACATATAAGGATATACTCTTCACAGAATGGCAAACTCAAGTGATGAAAGCAGAGAGGGCGGATTCAAGATGTAAATCAACCTCCAACAACCTAGTTGATCTGGTTAACAACACTCTCTACTTAGCGAATATGATTTCCCAATGTACGCCAGGAAAGATGACAACAGCAAACATGTTAGAGCAAACGTGTTATCCTGACTTGAAGGAAAAGGGGAGATTATCGCTGGAGTTAACAGTTTGACCTTTGATGCATATTGGCTTTTCCTGATTAAGCTGCACACACAGAGAGCCGCCCTTAAGTGTTTAACAGATGCAATCGGGTGTATAATTCCCGACATTCAGGATGCCACCTATGCTGCCCAGCTCAGTTCGCGTCTCAACAAACCGCCTGAAGTAGAGCCAATGCTTGCGATAAGTCAGCTCAGTTAAAGGCAAGCAACCTACCTGATGAATCATGCCGCCGATTGCCAAATCGCTCCGGGAAATAGGATCAATATTTATTGATGCCAATTATGTAGGATTTCTGTTTATTAGATATTTAGATTAGTTTAGTATTTATAGACCCTTTCGTTGTTTTGGAAAGGGTCGTAAAGTTTTGTAACAGACTTAAAAGACTGAAGTTTGCACTACTGTGCTTCAGTCAATATTCTTTTATGAAACCAGACCAGTTGTTCTTAATTTGACAAGGAAGCTTCTTTATGCAATTGTGCACTATTGTCTTTGTTGAGGATGTTTTTGCATTGAAGGAAGAACTACAAATAGCGATTGATATTTGGGAGTGTTAAAGCGGCTCATATGGTATTTCTATCTATGTCTGAATTCATTCCTGCTATGTGAATTGTTATTTGATTATTCTTGCTATTGTTGATTATATGCATGCACTGTAACAGCAGATCTTTATTCATTCCACTATTGGATGTTTTATGATGTGCCTTTTCTTTAAATCATGTATATGTCAATGATATAAGTGATAAAGTGTGGTAATATCGCCTTAATCGCTTTGCTTAACTATTTAGGCATAACAATCATGAACAGAATAACGTCCATGTCTGTCAAATGGAGTCATCTATATGCCCGTTTATAGATAAGGATCATCAAGCGCTGCACTTTAAAAGCTCAATAAGTCCCCGAGATAGATCATAATTATTATATTCTTGTCAATAGTTTTAGTTATTCGCTCATCGCTAGCGTAGTTTATAATCATCCATCCATCCCGTTTATCTATTTCTGGGAAACTGGTCCCATTATCCCCAGTCGGAGCCACTATTCCAAACGGAAAAGGAGCTGTACTAAGGTCCGGACCGGGTGGTTATCCCTGATGTTGTTGCAGTGATTTTCGAGGCATCAACACAACTACATAAGTAAAGTTTGACCAACGTGGACTAGAAGATTTCCTCATCTGAATTGTGCTGTAGGTTCATCTGAACCTCCTATAGAAGCCGCAAATTTTGGTGGTGGAATCAAGTCGATCCAACGATCAGTTTGTGAGATATCGCCTGCCCTAGTTTGATGATGAAGTCGCTAATGCTGATGCTGCTGATCTAGGGTTTTCTACTATTGATATGAATCAGATTTATTGTACTATTTCTCTATGTTGAATTATTGAAGATAAAAGAAGATTTGATCAAAGGGTTTCCCCACACATTGTGGGGTTTGTCCCTGGCTAGCCGCCACATCTTGTGTGTCTTGTCTTGGCTTGTTTAGACCTGTCGATCGTTTAATTTTCTATCTGCACTTTACTTTATGTACATGTGATTGCTAATATGTGGAATATAATAAGGAAAAGAAGTAAACTGTTATAAGCATAGAACATACCATAACTTAACATGGTATCAGGGTTGACATGAAGACAAAGCCCGAGAAAGAGCAAGATTAATCAACGAAGATAAGATTGGCAAGGCTATCCTAAAAGAATGATGGAGTCCTCAACACTCTTTCCTGCTGAAGACAAGCTCCGTGAGAAAGCTGACTATCATGGATGGAAGATGTCTATCGATCTAACCCTTGAGGATCAAGGAGTGTTGGATCATGTGAGAGGAAATATTTTTGAGCCTCCATCAAATGCACCTCCTGCTGCCAGGAACAAATGGAAGAACGGAGAAATTAAAGCGAAGAAGATCATCCAGGACTCTATCGACAAGCGCTTGGTGGCCTACATCTCTGAACTAGACACCTCCAAGGAAATCTACGATAGATTGGTGAGTTTATTTAAAGTTAATGATGCAAATCAAGTTTTGTTTCTTAGAAATAAGCTGAGGGAAATCAAGAAGGGTAAAGATGAGAGTATGCAAGCATACTTCTTAAGAATCACCGAGATCAAGAACAATCTCCTATCTATTGGATAGACTATTACTGGAAAATAAATGACACTCACAACTCTTGGAGGATTACCATCCGAATGATACGTGTTCAGGACTACTCTTCTGAACAATAATATAATTCCTGGTTTCGAGGAATTAATGGCTAGATGCATTCAAGAAGAAACAAGGGTAGAAGAGCAAGAAATGCCCTTGCCTAAAGGTCGTCCTACTACTTTTTCTTCTCATGCTAAGAAAAGAAATAATTCTAGGTCTAAATCGAAAAGAAATGCTGGACCTAAGGGTGGAAGAAAAGGACGATGTTTCATTTGCAATAAAGCAGGTCACTATGCAAGGGAATGTCCTAATAGAAAGGAATCTCACCGTGACGATGATCAAAATCCCTCTCATGGTAATCGAAGGAATGGAAAATTCAACAACAAAGGTAAAAGGAATGTTGGAAATCAAGGAAGAGGGCAACCATTCAAGAAGGCTAGAAGTTCCAGGTATGAATCTAACACTATTGACAATAAGGAGGCTAAATATTATCTACCAGCTACTCTATCTACCTCCGCTCCTTCGGACTCAATGGGAATTTGGCTCATTGATAGTGGTGCCTCAAGACACTTCACTGGTTATAAAGAAGTACTCCATAATCTGGTAGAGAAAGAAACTAACCTAGAAATTGTCCTTGGAGATGACATGAAATACCCCGTGAAAGGTGTAGGCAATGTTTCTCTCAAATTGAATCAAGGTAATACGATTCACTTACAAGATGTATTATATGTACCTAATCTCAAAAGGAACCTGTTATCCATCTCGACAATGGAAGACAGAGGCTACAAGGTAACCTTCAGCGATGGCAAGGTACGTATATGGAAAAATAATGTTAAAGATGCTTTCACTCTTGGGTTTCAAGTTGATTCCTTATATCAAGTCGGTGGAATTCCGCTAGGTGTCAAGTCTTGTGACACAACTCTTCAGTCCGAACTTTGGCATCGGAGGTTTTCCCACCTTCATTACAAAGCTCTACCCGATGTAAGACAGATGGTAATAGGGATGCCTGAATTCCAGGTAGAGAAAAAAGGTGTATGTCCAGGATGTGCCAAAGGAAAGCTCAAAAGGGGACCATTCCCCTCAAGCCAAAGCAAGACCTCTGATATATTACAATTGGTTCACTCAGGCATATTTGAGGTTGGCATTAAGAGGGAGACTAGTATACCACATACTCCTGAGTAGAATGGTGTGTCGAAAAGGAAGAACCGTACGATTGTGGAAGCTGTCTCTACGGGTAGATGATGTAACAGTTCCTGATGTAAAGAAACCCATGGATCCTATTTATCAACCTGAGCCTTCCTCTTCTAGGAAGAGCCCTTCATGGCTTAGGGGGATACTTGATGATGCTGAAGGACATGCTGCACCCCAAGGAACCTTCGGTGAAAGTAAGAAACCTAACAAGTATCAGGGATACCTGACCATCATGAGCATGATCATACAAAATGCGCCTTCATCATTCTCAGATGTCGTCAAGCATCAAGTATGGAAGGATGATGTGACCAAAGAATATGAGTCTATTATGGAGAATGATGTCTGGGAAGTAGTTCTCAGACCCTTGGACAAGACAATTGTTACTTCAAAATGGCTTTACAAGATAAAGTATGCAGTAGATGGAAGTATGGAAAAGTATAAGGCTCGTTTTGTTGCTCGTGGTTTCTCCCAGAAGGAAGGTATAGACTATGATGTGATATTTGCACCTGTTATACGACCATTTGCTCGATCATAGCCCTTGCGGCTTCACAAGGATGGATCCTACATCAGATGGATGTCAAGACCACATTCTTGCATGGTTCGATCAAAGAAAAGATCTACTTGGAGAAACCTAAAGGATTTGAGATTTATGATTAAAAATCTCATGTATGCAGGTTGAAGAAGGCTCTCTATGGGCTGAAGCAAGCACCCCGAGCATGGTATGAGAGGATCGATAGCTACTGGATGAAGCTGGGATTCACTAGGAGTGAAGCGGATCCTAACCTTTACCTTAAGGTTGATGATGACAACCTCTCATACTGGTGTTGTATGTGGATTACCTCTTTCTAACAGGTGCATACCCTCTCATTCACAAATGTAAGAGGGAGTTGGCTTCTAAATTTGAAATTAAGAACCAAAGACTTGAAGTGTGGCAAGAGCCAAGGGAAATTTTCCTATCTCAAGGAAAATATGTGGTGAAGATTCTGAAAAGATTTGATATGATGGACTGCAAGCCTGTGACTACCTCAAGGATCTTAACTTTCAGAAGTTATATAGTAGTGATGTCGGACTAGATTTGGGAAATGCCTCTGATTTTCAAAAAATCATTCGCGTTGATGTTCTTGGTGAACCACCGTCCAAACATATGTTTTAAAGTTAGCATTGTGAGCTCATATTTGGTTGAGCCTCACTAGATTGGTGCCAAGAATCTTCTGAGATGTCTTCAGGACACAATCTCTCATGGATTGAGATACACTGCTGGAAATATGAAACTGCATGATTATTCGAATGCTGATTAGGCAGGTAGTGTGGAGGATCACTGGAGCCCTTTTAGTGTTGTTTCTCTTTAGATTCTGCTTCGATATAATGGATGAGTAGGAAGCAGAAGTCGGTTGCCATAAGCACTGCCGAGACTAGATACATATCTACAAGTATGATCTCATATGAAGCTGCCTAGTTGGGGAAGCTCTTCAGTGAGCTGTTTGAACACATACCACTGTGATTCTCTGTAACAACCAGAGGTGGGATTCGATTATTAAGAAATCTCGTATTTGTCGATTGCCCCAGCAGATAGACATCATCTGGGATACGGTAAGTCAATGAGTAAGGAGGCTACATCATATTAAGATGATGTACAGGTCGATACACTTTGTCAAAGCCCCGAGGAAAGATCTAATCTGTGATTTTCCCAAACGACGTGCAATCGTCAAGAAACCCTTGTACAAGGGTCTTGCATGTTGCATACATTGAGCTCTGGGAGCTCTGAAGGCTTGCGGTTCTTACTAGAGCAACATACGACCACAGGGTGACTCACCCTCCCCTGGTGGTGTGCACTGGAACAAGATGATTTGCTCTCTTATGGGACAAGATGATTCGCTCTCTTGTGGAACAAGATGATTCGCTCTCCTGTGTAGCAGGATGATGTGTTCTCTTGTGAGGCCTGGATTGATGTGTTCTCCATGGCGATTGTAGCAGGATTGATGTGTTCTCCTGTGAGGCCTGGATTGATGTGTTCTCCATGGCGGCCTGGATTGATGTGTTCTCCATGATGATTGTAGTAGGATTGATGTGTTCTCCTGTGAGGACAGGATTGATTAGTTCTCCTGTTGAGGCATCCTACCCATGCAGTCTGAGACTCGTGGGAAGTACCTCTCATCTGATCAATGAGCAGGGAAATGAAGTTAGGGACCATAGTAGTACCGATGGACGCATCGTTGTATCTATCGTACTCCTTATGCTAGGATGACCTCCATTGATCTTGGATCAATGATACTGGTCTGGGACTAGTGGTAGGAGTTTTACCATACTATGACACTGACTTTAGGTCGGTTGAGACTGGCCTGGGACCAGTGGTACATACTCTGAGACTGACTTCGTGTCAGTGCAGTATTGGTCTAGGATCAGTGAGAGTGGTACATATTATGATGTTGACTTCGGGTCGGTTGAGACTGGTCTGGGACCAGTGGTACACTCTCTGAGACTGCGATACTGGTCTGGGACCAGTGGTAGGAGTGGTACTTACTATTAAGCTGACTTCAGGTCGGTTGAGACTGGTCTGGGACCAGTGGTAGGAGTGGTACTTACTATGAAGCTGACTTCGGATCAGTTGAGATTGGTCTGGGACCAGTGGTAGGAGTGGTACTTACTATGAAGCTGACTTCTGATCAGTTGAGACTGGTCTGGGACCAATGGTACGCACTGTGAGATTGACTTTGAGTCAGTGGAGGATGATACTAGTCTGGGACTAGTGGAGTTGTACTCACTATGACGTTGACTTCGGGTTGGTTGAGACTGGTCTGGGACCAGTGGTACATACTCTGAGATTGACTTTGAGTCAGTATGATACATCCTTGATCATTTCTTATTCTTCATAATTCGGAAAAAAGCAGCACAGAACAGAACAATGCAAGAGAAGAGCAGAACAATACAGATCAGTACAAGGCAGAACAAGACAAAGCAGAACAGGCAGAATAGAGCATAGTAGGGCAAGGGACAAGTTGTACAGGGTAATGCATTTGATAGATGAATAGTAACGACCGATAGACAGAGTGCAGATGAATTTCTCCCTAGTTGAGAGGGAGTGTTAAAATTGGAAACTAGGGAAAAACTTCATGTGGGTCATCTTATTCATGGCGGATAATATTTTTATTAGATTCCTCTCTTCAAGAGGTGTAGGATTGATATAAATATCATCCGATTTCGATATGTCTTCATGGAGATATGAATTTATTTTGATTATGGAACTATTATCAAGCCGACCTACAACTCATGTAGGCTTAGAAGCCCAACAGTCGCATCTATTCAAACACCAACATTGTGTATAAATATAGGAGGAATCTTCCTCATTTTGACTCACTCATCTCATCACATCTCTCTCTCTCTATTGCGCAGAAAAGAGTCTCTTTTCTATTGCGCAGAAAAGGGTCGCTCCCTCACACATGTGAAGCTGGAAGCTGCTGAAACTGAAGCTGAAACTGCAGAAGTAAATACTGACTTGCGTGGACTAGAAGATATCCTCATCTAAACTACACTATAGGTTCATCTGAAACTCCTTTGAAAGCCGCAACTTTTGGTGGTGGAATCAAGTCAATCCGATGGACGGTTTGCAAGATATCAACTGCCCTAGTTTGAAGCCAGACGCAACCGAAACTAAAGCTGCAATTGCAGAAGTAATGTTTGACCTGCGTGGACTAGAAGGTCTCCTCATCTAAACTGCGTTGTAGGTTCATCTAGACCTCCTATAGAAGCCGCAACTTTTGGTTGTGGAATCGAGCCGATCCGACGATCGTTTTGTGAGATATCATCTGCCCTAGTTTGATGATGAAGCCGCTAATGCTGATGCTGTTGATCTAGGGTTTGCTACTACTGATATGAATCAGATTTATTGTAATATTTCTCTCTGCTGAATTATTGAAGATAAAAGAAGATTTGATCAAAGGGTTTCCCCACACATTGTGGGGTTTGTCCTTGGCTAGCCGCCACATCTTATGTCTCTTGTCTTGGCTTGTTTTCTGTCGACCGTTTAATGTTCTATTTGCACTTTACTTTATGTACATGTGATTACTAATCTGTGGAATATAATAAGGAATTGAAGTAAACTGTTATAAGCATAGTACATACCATAACTTAACAGGGGACCTTTCTCAGATGGTCCAGGCTACTCCGTTGATTGAGTTGGTACTAAATCAAGATTGAGTCTCCAAATTCTGTCAATCACATCACTCAAAGTATCATCCGTTGTTGGAGTTTCATGCAGGGGAGAGAGTGCTTCAGAAGAAGATTCCACAGGTTGATCTAGTATAGGAATTCCCCCTTCAAGATGTGGAATTTGATTATCAAATTCTTGAAATGATTTTACATTTGATAATCTATCCAAGCATTAAGTTGCCGCTCAAAAACATTGTCAGTTTTGGATGATTCAAGAAAGATTACATCTCTAAATACAACAAACTTTTTATTGACTTTGTTGGGTCCCTATAATACTAGTGATTACCCCATTACTATTGTAGTTATACCCCTTATTTATATTGTTGTGCCCCTATTACCCCCATATTGTTATTTCTGTGCCCCATAGAATCCATCTATTGTTATTTTTGTGGCTTTATATTATTATTGTTAGGTCGGCTGGATTATATTGTGACTCCCTAGACTCCTATATATAGAAAGGAGGTTTTGTCATTTGTATCATCCAAGAATTGTTCATTTATGTAATGTAAAGGAGGTTGCCCCCTCGAAGAGGCTGAATTCTAAGGCGTTGATCTATATTTTCTATCTTTTCTTGAGCTGGTTTCATAACATTTGGTATCAGAGCTTTGGATTCTAGGGTTTTGCTGCTCCAAACAGGTCATCGTGGCATTTTCGCTATAACTTTTTTTTCTGTGACGTTTCAGAAGTCGCAAAAAAAACCCATTTGAGAAGAAATCGCGCTGAACCTTGGGTCCAAATTTCAGAGCTTTTCGCGCGATATTTGCGGAGATATGATCTGAGGAAGTTGGCCTTTTTGCAGACTCCTGAATTACATTCAAAACAGGTGACCTGGGGAAAATCGTCATAACTTTCTCTCTGAGGATCGGATTGAAATTTTGTAAGAAGGTACAGAAATAGGATGGACTTTAGTTTCTTGTATGTGTATTTCAGATTCAAAGGTTGAAACAGTGACTCGTGGCACGTCATACAAGTTCGCTCTACTGAACTAGTCTAAAAACAAGTCACTGTGGGAGATTTCACATAACTCTTCCTTGGAGAATCCAATTTGGCTCAGAATTGTGGTATTGGAAAGAGGATGCAGAAGGCTACTACATGTAGCAATTTCAGAATTGGATGATCCGAAATTACAGAGATACATCAGATTCAATATCAGGCTTCTATAAAGTGAAAAAAGGTGTGTAGTTTTTTTTTTAAATTTTTGTGTAAGCTTGGTTTAACGGAATTCAAAGGGCATAGTAAAGCATTATTATCGGTAACTGATGCCTCGAGGAAAGAAAATAAAAACACCTAGTAAGGAACCTGAAAGCTCTAGCATGACTCATGAAGAAGAGGAAGAAATGCTACATGATATATCAAAATTACAAGAACAAGTGCAACAAATGTCACGCTCACAAAAGCTAAGATAAGTGGCGTGGAATCTAAGATAAATGGCGTGGAATCTAAGATAAAGAGCATGGAAGCTAAAATGGATGATTCGAAGACAGATTTGAAGATAGATATGAAGACAGACATGGAAGAATTGAAGAAGTTGCTACAAGAAAGGGTCACTAATGGTGAAAAGGTAGTAAAGGAAACTCATGATGAGAACAAAAGAAATGTTAATCATGATTCCATAGATGATAATGTTGGATCGAAGAATCACCATATTCCAAAAATCGATATGAGGAAGTTTGATGGCAAGGATCCCGCCACATGGATATTACAGATGGAGCAATTCTTCGATCTCAATAATGTGCAAAACGCACAAAAGGTACGTATGGCAACTGTATATTTGGAACCAAATCAGTTTGTATGGTATCAATGGCTTTGCTCTCGTAAACAATTTATCACTTGGGCAATTTTTACGGAAGAATTGATAGCACATTATGAAGATACAAAAAGCAACACTTTTTTTAGCCAATTGATAAGTCTCAAACAAAAGGGTTCAGTAATGGAGCACATTGAGGAGTTCCAAAAATTGAACATAAGGGTAAAAGATATTCCAGAGGAGCATAGGATTGATGTGTTCATAGGGTCTTTAAAGGATAATATCCAACATGATGTTCGCCTTTGGGAACCTGATTCATTAGAGAAGGCATTCAGGTTAGCAAGAAAAATGGAAAGCAAAATTATGGCAACCAGGAAGCATACCACTCACAACTATAAAGACGGAAGTGTTGTTGCCCCTAGTCTTCCACAACCTATAAGGTTGACACCACAACAATTGGAAGAAAAAAGAGCAAAAGGGCTTTGTTACAGTTGTGATAGCAAATACACAAAAGGTCATAAGTGTGCTGAGAAGAAATTATTCTACATAGATTGTGAAGAGGAAGAAGAAAAGGAGCAAAAAATGTCAAAGAAGAAGATATACTTCAGGAAAGAAAGAAGAACAAGGATACTACTACCTAACAGGAACAAAGCCTAGATGAAGAACAAATAAATCTGACCATATCTTGTAATGCATTGGCAGGAATTACCACTCCTCAAACCATCAAGATAGAAGGACAAATCAAGAAGAAAAAGGTAATAGTGTTGATTGATTCAGGAAGCACCCACAATTTTATTCATTGTAGGGTAGCAAAAGAATTGAATTGCTTCCTATATCCAGCACCAGAGTGTCAAGTGATGATTGCAAATGGAGGAACAATAAATTTCTCTGGAAAGTGCCATAATATCAAGCTATCCATGGGAGAATATGTATTGACTAGCCCAATGCTTTCCATTCCAATGGGAGGTGCTGATGTTGTACTAGGAGTCCAATGGCTACAATCCTTGGGTACAATAGCTTTTAATTTTCAAGAACTTTTCATCAAATTTTCTACGGAAGGAAAGGAAGTTGAATTAAGGGGTATTGCAGGGAAACCAGGAAAGATAATCAGCTCTAATGGTATGACAAAGCTTCTAAAAAAGGAGCAAAGAGGTGTAATTGCACAATTATGTTCGCTAGATGTTTCCACATTGGAATCATCTATTTCTCCAGATCTCCAAAAAGTCCTGGACAATCATTCCAAGGTATTTGAGACTCCCAAGGGTCTCCCACCTATGCGTGATCATGATCATGCTATTCATCTGATTCCAGGAAGTGTTCCTCCAAACATCAGGCCGTACAGATATCCCTATGTCCAAAAAAGTGAAATTGAACGTATGGTTGCAGAAATGCTAGAGGCTGGTATAATTCAACCAAGTCAAAGTTCTTTCTCAGCTCCAGTAGTATTGGTGCACAAGAAGGATGGATCATGGCGCATGTGTCCGGATTATAGGGAGCTCAACAAGCTCACTATTAAAGATAAGTTCCCCATTCCTGTTATTGATGAATTACTGGATGAATTGCATGGATCAATTTACTTCACCAAGTTGGATCTTCGTTCGGGATATCATCAAATCAGAATGAAGATTGAAGACATTCCGAAAAAGGCATTTAGAACTCATGAGGGTCATTATGAATTTTTGGTCATGCCTTTTGGCCTTACCAATGCACCTTCAACATTTCAAGGTTTGATGAATTCAATTTTCAAACCATTCCTTAGAAAATTTGTGTTAGTATTTTTTGATGATATACTAATCTACAACAAGTCTTGGAAGGATCATGTTGAACATGTTGACAGGGTGCTACAACTATTGGAGGAGAAACAATTATATGCAAAAAGATCCAAATGTTTCTTTGGAGTCCAGGAGGTGGAATATTTGGGTCATATTGTATCTCATGAAGGAGTTAAGGTAGACCCTAGCAAAATTAAAGCCATTAAGGAATGGAAAATCCCCACATCCATAAAGCATCTGCGAGGATTTCTTGGGTTGACAGGGTATTATCGCAAGTTTGTTAAGAATTATGGGAGAATAGCAGCACCTCTAACAACATTATTGAAGAAAGATTCATTTTCATGGACTCTGGAAGCAACAAAGGCCTTTGAACATCTTAAAGAGGCAATGTGCCAAGCACCGGTCTTAGCTACACCGGACTTCACAAAAACCTTTATTGTGGAATGTGATGCTTCAGGAAATGGAATTGGTGCTGTTCTAATGCAAGATGAAAGACCCATTGCTTTTGAAAGTCGTCCAATCAAGGGAAAGTTTTTAAGAAAAGCTATTTATGAGAAGGAAATGTTGGCAATACTCCATGCACTTAAGAAATGGCGACCCTACCTAATGGGAAGACACTTCAAGGTAAAAACGGATCATGATAGCCTTAAATACTTTTTAGAACAAAGATTATCCTCTGAAGAGCAACAAAAGTGGGTCACAAAGATGTTGGGTTATGACTTTGAAATCATCTACAAAAAAGGGAAGCAAAATGTGGTGGCAGATGCACTCTCAAGAAAGGATGAGGATGTGGAAGCATTGTTGTGTGCCATTTCTATTATCCAACCAGATTGGATAAACGAAGCAAGGGAGGAATGGAAGAATGACGAAGAAGTGTGGGCACTTATTCGAAAGCTACAACAAGATTCCAGTACTTCTGATACATTTAGCTGGCAAAATGATTCGTTATGGTACAAAGATCGCTTATACCTCTGTAAGAATTCCCAGCTAAAACAAAAGATTCTTATGGAATTGCACACTTCTCCCTTAGGAGGGCACTCAGGATTTTTAAAAACTTACCACAGGGTTAAGAAGGAATTTTTTTGGGATGGCCTTAAATCAGATATTCAAAAGTTTGTGGCGGAATGTTTGGTTTGCCAGAAAAATAAAGTTGAAACAATTAAGACACCGGGTCTATTACAACCTTTATCCATTCCAAGCCAACGTTGGGAGGAGGTTTCAATGGATTTTATCACAGGTTTACCCAAGTCTGAGGGAAAGAGTGTCATCATGGTGGTAGTTGACAGACTTACCAAGTATGCACACTTTTGTGCATTATCACATCCATTTAAAGCCAGTACAGTTTCTACTGCATTTATGGAAACAGTTCAAAAGCTACATGGAAACCCAAAGATTATTGTAAGTGACAGAGATCCCATTTTCACTGGAAATTTTTGGACAAAATTATTTTCTTGTCTTGGTACTCAGTTAGCTCATAGCTCATCTTATCATCCTCAATCTGATGGGCAAACTGAGATAGTAAACAAATGTTTGGAAGGATATCTTCGTTGCTTTGTATCTGATAAACAGACACAATGGGTCAAATGGTTGCCTCTGGCTGAATGGTGGTATAACACTTCCTTCCATACAACAACAAAAATGACCCCATTTATGGCACTTTATGGGTATCAACCACCATCCATCACATCATATTTAAGAGAAAATTCTAAGGTTCAGGCAGTGGAACATCACATCGAACATCAACAACAAGTCCTCCAACTCTTAAAGGATAACCTCGTGTTGGCACAAAATAGAATGAAACAACAGGCAGATCAACATCGCAGTGAAAGAAGTTTTGATGTAGGTGATTGGGTATTCCTACGGCTACAACCATATAAGAAAATGTCCCTAAAGCAAGCTAAGAAGGATAATAAATTATCACCAAAGTATTATGGTCCGTACAAGGTGTTGCAAAAGATTGGTACTATGGCATACAAATTGGAGCTTCCTGCAGCTTCTCGATTGCACCCAGTTTTCCATGTTTCATGTTTAAAGAAGGTTATAGGTGACAAGCTCCCAATTCAAACAATATTGCCAGAACTTGACGAGGAAGGAAAAATTATATTGGAACCGGAAGCAGTCACAGAAACAAGAACTCGACAGCTACGAAATCGATCAATTTCAGAGTATCTTATCAAGTGGAAGAACTTATCCGCTGAAGATTCCACATGGGAGGATGAGAATTTTATGCAGAAGTATCCAGAACTACTCAAGCGTTGAGGACAACACTTTTTTGAAGGAGAGGGGCATGTTGGGTCCCTATAATACTAGTGATTACCCCATTACTATTGTAGTTATACCCCTTATTTATATTGTTGTGCCCCTATTACCCCCATATTGTTATTTCTGTGCCCCATAGAATCCCTCTATTGTTATTTTTGTGGCTTTATATTATTATTGTTAGGTCGGCTGGATTATATTGTGACTCCTTAGACTCCTATATATAGAAAGGAGGTTTTTTCATTTGTATCATCCAAGAATTGTTCATTTATGTAATGTAAAGGAGGTTGCCCCCTCGAAGAGGCTGAATTCTAAGGCGTTGATCTATCTTTTCTATATTTTCTTGAGCTGGTTTCATAGCAGACTTCATCATAGAGACGGTATGATTTGGAGGTGTTTGAATACCCCAGGAAGATACACTTACGGCTTCTTGCACCAATTTTGTTTCTATTCACCTTTGGTATCAAGGCATAACATGTGGAACGAAAGACCCTGAGATGTTTTACCAAAGGAATGTGCCCATACCACATTTCATAAGGAGTCTTGTTTCTAATAGCATTAGATGGACATATATTCTTTACATATACAACACATAGAACTGCATCAGCCCAAAACATCAATTTTACATTTTTGAAAAACATCATGGAGCGCACCATATTTATGATTTTCCTATTCATTCATTCAGCTACTTCGTTCTATTGGGGATTATAAGGCACAGTTGTTTGATGTTTGATCCCATGTTGGCGAAGATAGTTTTCAAATTCATTTGAAGTGTATTCTTTTCCATTATCAGTTCGAATAGAGCCAATATGAGATTGTGCATCATTTTCAATCCATGTATGAAAGTTCTTGAACGCTTGAAAAGCATCAGATTTGTTCTTCAATAAATAAACCCAACACATTCTGTGTAGTCATCCATAAATGTCATCATATATTTATTTCCACTTGCAGAAGGAACAAGCATTGGACCACATAAATCTGAATGAATGAGTTCAAGTTTTCTATATGCTCTGGAATGTGAATCATGAAAAGACTATTTGTTATGCTTTCCTAGAATACAAGCATCACATTTCTTAAGTTTCCTAGGAATTGTAGGCAAACCAGTAACACCATTTTTCTTCAATAAGCGGAGGCTATCATAGTTCAAGTGTCCAAATCTAGCATGCCATAATAAACTTGATGGAAATGTACCTTCTTCATAATGAGAATTGTATGAGATATTTGTGCACGAGCAGAGGTACCCTGCAGCTTGAGAATCCTTTCTTCTTCTATCCCCGTCATGACAAGTGAGTGGTCTAATGCTTTTCTCACCTCAAGCTTGCCATCAAACATATGAATGGAGTGTCCTTGCTGGAGGATGTGGACCAAGGACAACAAGTTTCTCCTCAATTGTGGGAGATATAGAACATGATGCAGAAGAAATTCTGGAAGACTAGGGAATTTAAGCCTGATTGTGCCAAGCCCTGATGGCTTGAGTTTTGATTTGTTTGCAAAGTATACTACTCCATCAAAATTGTCAGTAAATTATTCAAAGAAATCTCTTCTAAAAGTCATGTGGCAAGTTGCTCCTGAATCAAGCAACCAATCATTTTTCCAAGAAGCAAGTGAAGCATTAAATACACCTTCATTTACTCCAATATTACAATGTGCCACAACATAGTGAGCCGATTCAGGTGCTTTACCTTTCTCTTTGTCATTAGTTTTATGTTTGGGTTGATTTCTTTCCTGATCAATTTTGTCTGAAGGTAACTTGCATGTGGATGCATCATGTGATCCATCGCTTTTGCAGCATATGAAGATCAAAACTGACTTTTCTCCTCTGAAATTTCTTCCTCTTCCTCTTCAACCACCTCTTCCTCTGGAAGAATCCTGACCAAGATTCTTTTCTCTTGTGCAAGACACACAACCTCTTTAGAATACTGAGGAGTTGTCTTCTTCCCAAAATCTTTCTCTCTTTCAACAAATTTTTTTCACAAGGGAGTCAAAGGTAATATATTTGGGGTTTCCATTTGCTTGTAATGACTCAAGATAATTTGAGTAAGTGGGATAGAGTGCCTTGAGAAAAGCTATCAGAGGAATATCCAGTTCAACATTAGTGACTTTGATATCATGCATAATAGATTTTACTTTTGATGCAAGAGCAAGAGGATCATCATTTTGTAATTCAAGGGTGAACAATTTAATCATGAGTTGAACAACTTCAAGTGCAGAGTGTGAGTCATAGAGTTCCTTCAGTTTTTGTAAGGCTTCGAAAGCATTTGAAAATGGTGAAATATGGTGACTCACCTCTTCATTCACTGATGTTGCAATCAATGCATAAGCCTTGCCATTCTTATTTTCCCAAATGGCGAATTCCTTGTCTGAGGTAGGTTGTTTTGGCTCTTTGTCTCCGTTTCCAACACACACTCCTTTCCACAACTCATTAAAAATGAGAGTGTGTTTGATTTTCCGCGACCATTCTAGATAGTTCTCCTTCCCGGTGAGAACCACTCCCATAATAGATATCAATGAATGCATTGTAAAATCTGTGTACTATAAAAAAATACTTCTGGTGTAAGAAATGCAGTTCTGGTGGTGGAATTGAAAAAAAAAAATTAAAAAAAAAATGTAATTTGATATTTATGGGAAAAGGGGATATGTATGGAGGCTGAGGGATTAACCTGTTTGGGGAGGGCTGCCGGTATACTAACGAGGTATATTAATGTTAACCTCTATATGGAGACCCATGGTAATGCATGAAGGGAGTGTTAGGATTCAGCGTATTTAAGTATAAGTTACAACGTTTGTCGGGCCAACCCGAGCTGGGGTCTGCACTTTTAAGATCACCTGTCAATGGAAGTCACAACCTTCTTCGAGGAAAGGAATTCTACTCGTAGATATGTCCACAAGGATTGAAAGCTTACCTGTTTGTCTTGTGAACAATTTTAATGATAAGGGGCCACCACATTTTGAGTACATTAGCAAAGCTATGTATTCAAACTCCGTTGGAAAGCTGGAGCCTTCTCATGGATGCGATTGCAGGAGTGGCTGCACTATTGGCGACCGATGCCCTTGCGTCTCGCTTAATGGAGGTGAATTGTCATTCAATTCAAATGGATATCTTGTCAAATGGAAAGCTTTGGTCTAAGAATGTGGTGATCAATGCAGGAGTCCTCCAAGTTGTCGCAATAGAGTTTTGACAACTTCAAGAACCAGTTGGAGGTGTTCAAAACAATGGTAAAGGCTGGGGCATGCAATATTGGGATCTGATTCCTACTCCGCACATATGAACCAGAGCAAATGCAATGTTAAACAAATGCAGCGTAGAGATCAATAAAGCAGGTATAACATTATGAGAAATGACAACACAGGTGTAAAGAATGCAGAGAAGGTGATAGTTTTGCAAAATAGGAAGAACAAGAGGGAGTTACAAAGTAGAGAGGGAAGCCAAAAATGGCATTGGCTTTGTTACCATGTTAGACCAGGAGGTAACTCCTCAAATGTAATTGTATTCTTCATTCAGGTTGTTCATTATTATATACAAGAGGGAGAGACTGTTCAGTTCATCTCCCGATGACTCTCCATTTTCTCTATTATTTATTTACATTAATTACAGTTGTTCACCCAATCCCTATGATTAGGTGTCAAAAAAACATTCGCAAGAAATTATCAAATAAGAGAAATCCACCCTAATATGTAAGAAACTTGGTTTCTCAATAGGAAGTACATAGTTCAAATATTGAGGAGATTCAATATGATGGATTGCAAGTCAATGGCTACATGTATGGTGACAAGTCTGAAGAAGCTGAGTGATTTTGTTTCAGATTCAGATTTGGTGGATCCCACTACGTATAGGGAGTTGATTGGATCCTCGATGTACTTGGTTAACACCAGACCATATATTTGCTTTATAGCGAGCACCCTGAGGAAGTTTATCATTGAGACGAGGCATGTACATTTGATAGCGACGAAGCATGTGTTGAGGTACCTGGGTGGTACAATTGGATATGGTCTGAGATATGTCTCATGTGGTCAAGTGAGGCTGCAGGGATATACTAATTTTGATTGGGTTAGGAGTGCAGTGGATTGAAATAACACCTCAAGGTGTTGCTTCAACTTGGGATCAACTGTGATATCCTAGTTTAGCAAGAAGCATACTTCTGTCGCACTCAATATGAAAGAAGCAAAGGATATCACAACTAATGTCGTAATTCAAGAAGAAGTATGGCTTCATAATTTTATGGCAGGGCTATTTTATCAGGTGCTAGTAATCAAAGTTGTATCAAAAGCTTTTGGAGAATCCAGTATTTCCTAACAGGTCAAAGCACATTGAGATCAAATATCACTTCATCAAAGACACGATGCATAAGGGAGCAGTGAAGCTCTAGTATATATCTAGAAACAAGTAGATTACAAACATTCTCACCAATCTTGTGTATACTAGTAAGATTATATACTTTAGAAGCAAGCTTGGTGTGATGCAAAGTGTCTCCGTCGTTGAGAGGGAGTGTTGATGTTTTTTCCGCATAAGGCAAAGATTCTCCTAGGGGGTCATGTTGATTTGACTAGGGGAGAATGATACATTCACCCATGGGGTCATGCTGATTTGGCTAGGGGTGAATTGCCCAAGGGCAGTCTTTCTCCCATGGGGCCATATTGATTTGGATAAGGGATATTGATCTACAATGCTTGCATTGCTTGCTTTGGGATGGAGTGATATGTTTTCTGTAAAGTAGGTTTGATTTGTTTATCTAATGGGGTTTTAACCATTAGTGGAATAAACAATTCTAGTCTAATGTTGAGTTTTAATGTAGGCTCCATAAGTGAAGGGGTTTCTTGTGATGAGGAGCCAGCTAATGGGTCTCCACTCAACAATAGATATCTATATATATAGACAAGCATGCGAGGAGACAAATAATCAACTTAGTAAGCTAAAAATAATCTTTTCTAGTGGAGGAGAAATTTATTTAAGGATAAATCTATTGTTGGAGATCATCTTTACATTTCTATCTCTCTCTTGGAGGTTGCATGTCTAAAGGAAAAGTTTGACCAAGCTACATTGATTGAATTTTGACCAAGCTTTGACTAACATTGACCATGGTCATTTGACTAAGTTCGACAACAATACGTACTGATCCACACGTGTGAGTTGACTTCGGGTTGACGAAAAGCTGCATGTGTAGTTTGACCATAGGTTGAAAGTTTGACCTATGTTGGCTTCTAATTTTTTGATTGGTTTGAATAACATTTACCAACAATTGTTTGATCAAATTTGACTAGTATTTTGACTTGTAAAGTTGGCTCAGATTTCTTGATAAATTTTGATTTGTAAACCTTATTGAATATACAATTTCTCCTCAAGAAAAGATTGCTAGGTTTTCTCCCATGGTTGGGTTTCCCAGTGTAAAAAATATTGTGTCTACTGTGCATGGCTGCTTTTCTATGATCTTTACTGTTTCTGCTACATTTATTGTTGATACTTTCTATGTGTAATTATTCAATGATATTAATGTATTTAGAAATACTGTTTGAAAATCTATAGGAAGTAATTATCAGAGCAGAAAATTGTATTCTACAACATATTCTATATAATTTCAATAGGGAACACCTTTATAGGACTTGGTCTAGTTAGATATTATAAGGTGATCCATGTTTGAAGTATTAGTATTCCCTTAACATACAAGTTTGGTCCACTTAGAGTGATTGTATAATCTTAGTCTCTAATGAATGGTTACTTTCATTGGCATTTAAGTTGGTCTTTCCAGGTGGTCAATGACAACAAATACCTTGAGGGCACCCACTCCATAGGTACCCAAACCCTACACAGAGATCAATAATTTAGTAGATATAACATTGTCCACTTGCAACATAGTGTTTGGAAATATGATGACTTGAGTAGATGATACACATCCCACAGAACCCTCAAGACCCATGATGTTGATGTTCTTTTAATTAACATAGAGGATTCTTGAAGACAACACCACTAGACCTAGCATTCGCCTAGGATGGCCTTGACAATACCTTATGGGAAAGCCATGATTCAGAGCCCAAATGAGGATGATATTTCAAATGATGAATAGGGAGGGCTTGTTGCACTTGATGGAACCCTAATGATGGAGGGAAGAGAAACTATATTGACCATTGCAAACCCATTGAGATGGCGTGGGGACACCCTAGCTTGATTTGGGACCCTTGGAGTTGCTTTAAGGTTGGATTTGAAGATTATTCCTCAAATGGTGGATGATTGCAATGATTGGAGACACTTTCAACCTTCCTTTCACCATGACTCAACATTTGGGGCCCAAAAAGGGCATGATTAGAGGCTTATGACTCACTCTTGTTGGTCTATTTTGGCATTATTCCATGTTGAGATAGTGGTTTGGTTTGTAAACCAAGGCTTATTTTATGTTTACTCATTACAAAAAATGTTTAGGGGCTTCATCAGTTAAAATTAGGTGTATTCTAGCTTTGATAAAAGGTTTTCCATTGTTGCCTGCTTTGTACAATTCTAAGAAATTGTTGCTGAAACCTTGTTCATTAAATAACCTAATGTAGATGTTTTGTCATCAATATAAACTGCAAAATCTACATCTGAATATGTGACAAGTGTAAAATTGTTGTTCTTTTTGTAAAGAAACCTAAAATATTTTATTCCTTGTATATATCTGACAAGCCTTTTTTTTGCAGTCCAGTGACTTTCTCTAGGTGTTTATATAAATATAGAAAGAATGCTTACTGCATATGAAAAATCTACATGAGTGGTAATCAAGTAAATTACCAATAAATTGTGGATAAGTAGTAATGTTTACGAATTCCACCCCTTCAAATTTTGAATGTTTGAGATTTTTCTCCATAGGAATAATAGAGAGTTTGCAGTTTGCCATGCCAAACTTTTTTCAACAATTCTGTAGCATACTTGGTTTGACTAAGGAAGAATTGATGATGTTGTTTTGAAACTTCCACTCCAAGATAGTATCGAAGTGGCCCCGATTATGTCATTTTGAAACTCTTATGAAGTCCCCGTTTCACCTGCTTAATGTGTTTTTTACGATTTCTTGTCATGATTAAGTCATCAACAGAAAGAATAATGATGACCATGTTTTAACCTTTAATTATGTAATATAGAGTATTATCACACTCACTGCATTGAAAACCAACGTGCCTAATGTATTCATTCGTTGTGGCATATCATGCCCTAGCTTTGATAAGTTTACAAACTTTATTCTCCTTTCCTTCAAACTTGTGGGTGAGTCGGGTAGTCTTCTTTATATCACCATTTAGAAGGGCACTTTTCACATCCATTTAATGAAGTTTCTAATCATATTGTGCAACCATATTGATCACCATTCTTATTGTGTTTTAGTTTGTTGTTGGGGAAAATGTTACTTCATAATCAATCCCTTCTTGTTGAGAAAATACTTTAGCCACAAGTCTTGTGTTATACTTATCTATTTATTATTTGTGTTATAGTTAATGCCATAAACCTAATTGTATTCTATGGGTTTAACATCTATTGGAAATTATACAAATTTCCATGTGTCAATTACAATTATGAAGTCATATTCATCCGCCATTTCTTGTTTTCATTCCTTATGCTTCACTACTTCTACAAAAGTTATCGATTCAATAGAGTAATGAATGACTAAGACAAAATTTGGTTGAGTGGAACTTATTGACCCTAACCCGTTTTGTTCATCTTCATAAACATATTTTAATAATTGTGTGAGCCATGCTGGTATACTGTGTTATCCTCGTGGATAAATTATTGCAGTAGTTTTATCATGTGTAGAAGAATAGTCATTTGAAGAAGAGTGATATATCTCGTGGATATTCATATGGTGTGCTAAGTATTTCTCAATCTAGTTGGATTTTCTTTAAGGAATTGATTTGTTTGCTTTATTTCATAAGTGATTGAGGTGATTATCAAGCTCTTGCATTGTTTGACTTTCAGTTTCATCAAAGAGAATATCCTATATAATAATAAACTTCCCATTAGATAATATCCCGTATCCTTTCATTTCATTTGAATATCCAAGAAGAATGCATTTTATTTTGCAATTTTCTAGCTTAGTCCTTTTTATCTTAGAAACTAAGGCATATCAAGTAAGCTAAAAACTCAAAGATGATTCATTGAAGGCTTAATACCATACCAAGGTTCATATGGGGTGATACCATCTAAGGTTGATTCGGGGCAATAGATTATTTAAATAAACAGTTGTATGAATTTATTTTGCCCGATACTTTTTGCTTAACCCCTTTAACAACATCATAGATCTAACCGTTCCCATTATTGCGCAATTCATTCTTTATGTGACTCCATTCTACACTAGTGTATAAATATTAGTCAACTATATTCTTACTCCATTTCATTGACAATGATCATTGAATTTATTTGGAATGAATTTGCCCCCATTATCTGTTCTCAAAGTAGCAATCTTCTCCTTGGTGGCATTTTCAACTAATCATTGAAATTGTAAAATGCCTTTGATTTCTCTGTGAGAAAATGCACTCAAATCATCCTTGAAAAATCATCTATGAAAGAATAAATTCTTTGTATCCATTAAGAGAGGATTCCATATGACCACATATGTCACAATGGATTAGTTGCAAACATCTATTTGCTTGCCATGCACTTGTGGGGAAAGGATCCGTCTTTTGTTTTTCAATGATACAAGCTTCACACTTAGCAATCTCCTTTTTGAAACAGGGCAATATTTTAACCATTTCATCTGCCTTAAATTTCCTAAGGCTATCAAAATTTAAGTGGCCAAATCTATAATTCCATTTAGGTGATAAATCCATTGGTGTCGTTGATTCTTCTTTATGAGGAATCATTGTTCTGTGTAGCCTTAGACGTTTTCCATATTCATATTCCTTCATGATTGTTTTGAATTTTTGTTTCATTGAATTGACTATATGATCCAATCATCTTCCATAATGATTTGATGACCTCCTTGTATAATGAGTACCAAGGACAATACATTGTTATGAAATGTTGGACCATGCCACACATTTGAAAGAAACACTTGTCCAATTCGTGGAAGAGAAAAGCAGACTGATCCTTTTCCTTTAGGTGTATGAGTTGCATTATTTTCCGAATAGATTGGATTTAGTTCCATATCTTGATATGTCTAGAAATAATCTTTTCTATAGAACATATGTTGAGTATCTCAAGTATCAAGTATCCAATCATTTTTAAATTCATTTATTGGGGATTTGTTGGTGGTCAGTGAATTTGCGTATTCATTTTTCTAGGTTGTCCTGAATACACCATCATCTTCTTCATTTTATGCATACTATATTGATGTGGAAGCATTAGTCTTAAAATGTTGTTGGAAATTCTATTTATTCTTTAGTAGATTCTCATTTCTTGTCCTAAATATTTTTCCACATGGTCAATGTGATGACATTTTTTTTGCGTTTAGGTTGACTCATTTCCTAACCTTGTTGAGATTACTCGTAGTATTATTGATTTTGATATTTTCGACCTCTTCCTTGGCTTTCTCTTTGACAAGGTCATAGTCTTGACTTCTTCCTCTTCCTCTGTGACTATCATTGGACCAATCTCTTCCTCTTCTAACTTCATTATAATTTATTCTTCCTCCTGCATTGTATGGGCTTTTCGCTTTGGTATTATTGTCGCTCGGATTGTACAAGCACCACAACAATCGCTCAGGGTGGGGGTTGTCACTCTGATCCCCGCCCACTCCATTCTAGCTATCTCCCAACAACATGCTATGTGGGGGTAGTCCCTATGGAATGAGGTGAAGGAAAACAAGTTGGGAAACAACTTGTTTGGGAGACACAGATGAGTGGTCTATCCACTTGGTTGAATTTGAGAAAGATTATTAATTAGATTGGATTTTTCATGTATGACACTTGTGCCTTAATGGAGTCACAATTCTTGCTTATGGTAAATTGAAACGAAGTGGCAAGATGGACATATATTGCTTGAATTATTAATTAACCTATATGATATGCAAGTCTTAGGACCTATATGAGAGGAAGTGATCTTGGTAAATTTTAACTATATTCTTAATATTCATAGTAGGCTATGAAATGGAAGCCAATGGGAAGCATGTAGTGGCCTGATTAACAATATCTCCCCCTGTGTTCCACTCAGTGCCTATGGCGTTGCAAAGACAGTGGCTCTGACGACTGCAAGGTCACTGTGTTAACCACTAAGAAGAGTTAAATCCCTCAAACTAACTGGAAAAATGTTTCCCTAGGACCCTGTCAACCAAGCTTATGCTTGGAGGTAAATTATTAATGCAAACTAAGTCCTAGGATGCTTATGCAATCATTATGAGTGAAATTATCTTGAGTTAAGATTAGTTTATGTTATTTAAGTACTTAGTGTGAATTATCTTATAGCCAGAGTACTTAACAATGATTAGATAACAATCTTAAGACAAGACAGGTGCTTAAAGATACAAGTGCCAATATTCAACAATATTCCACAAGATGTTTAGAACAAATGTCTAATTCAACAATGATTACTTGAGATATGCCAATGACCAATGTTGAAATGCTCACTTAGAATGATAACCAATGAAACTTAAGATGCCAAATGCTTAAGATAAACAACCAAGATATCAAAGCCTCTTAAGATTATGATCTTTAACTTAGAGCAATTATCTAACGATTTCTTAACAATGCCTTAATTAGATGTCAAACACAATGATGTCAATGCTCAAACAACTTAAACCACCAATGAGATTTAAAGACTTAGATGTTGAGTGTGTTAAGTGCCAAGTTAACAAATTCTCAAGATAAACAAGTGTTAGATTCCAAAATCAACCATAACATTTCAACACTTATTGATTTTATGACAGTAGTAGAAAAGTTATAACAACAGTGAGGAAAACACCTTAGATTCAATGGATAACAAGCCAATAGTGATTAGCAATGATCAGTGAAATGCCCAACAACTTGCCAAAGTAAAATGACTTTTAAGCCACTTTAAGATGCAGTATTCAATGCTAGATCAAATCTGATATATCTTATAAC
Organism: Pinus tabuliformis; assembly: GCA_031772625.1. NCBI lineage: Eukaryota > Viridiplantae > Streptophyta > Pinopsida > Pinales > Pinaceae > Pinus > Pinus tabuliformis. The sequence goes on along the minus strand of CM062806.1, from coordinate 77,963,253 downwards.
AACAGTAAACAAATCAGTAGATCAACAAGCTAATGATGCTAAACCAATGCCCAATATGCCCAAAAATAGGAAAAATTTACCAAAACTGAAAAATCATTTTTTTGAGCCCTCTTTAGGTGTGTGATTCAGAAATTGCAGATCTGATTCAGTGACTTATGCAGAAAATTCCAGCAAACAAATATTTAGATCTAGGCTAGATCCTAGATGCCCAAGTGGCCAAAATTTAGGAAAATTAAAATTTTGCAATTTTGAGTGATTTTGACCAATTCAAATGTGTTTTTAGGGCTATTATATCACTGTTATCACTGTTGTAATAAAACAGAGGCAAAATGAGGGTTTAGAGAGAAAAATCTAAGCCTAAGGCTTTGAAGATGAACTTGCCCATGTTGCCCAAAATTTCTCCAATGATCTTGTACCTGAAAACACAAGCTTTTGAGCAAATTTCTCTTGGAAAACCACTAAAGAATCAGTCTTGAAAATTTAAAAAATGGACAAGCCAAACTAGGGCTAGAGAAGGCCAACAATAGGCCAAATAGGGCTAGCGTTGAGGTTTAGAGGCTAAAGGAAGGTAGATCAGGGGTCAAAAATGGCCAAGGAGGGAAAAACGAAGGGAAATGAGGCAAGGAAAGCCCTAAAGGGCTGGATGCTAGGGCTAGGAGGCCGAAAAAGAGGGAGCGACTAGGGTTTTAGGGCTGAAAATCCCATGGCTAGCCCAAAGGGCAGCCGTCTAGGGTGGAGGAAGGAGGCCGAGGCTTCCTGAGGCCATGACTAGGCCAAAAATGGCCTAGAAACCCCAACACAGGGGCTAGGAAGGAGGGTCGAGGCCCTTAGAGGCTATGACCTGCCTCCAAGAGGCCGAAAAAGATGACGCAGAGGAAAAAAAGGTTGATGCAGGGGTCGTACGGGTTGATGTTGGGCTAGAGGAGGTTAGATCTAGGCCCGGGAAGGCTTAAAATTGAAACCTTTGCTTCAATTTTTTTTTTGCTCTTTCTGATCTGAATTTTGCTATAAAGTTTTTAATAGCTAGCCCTGCAATAAATTTCTAGATACTAGATCTTATCCTGAAGGGCCTAGATCTAACTCTATTTCAACCTCTTCTCTTGATTTCAATAGATCTCACATGCAAAAATAAACTGAAACACCCAAACCCCAAATATATACAAAATTCTTAAAATCCCAAAACCCAATTAGAAAAAAATAATATACAAAGTTATTTTACAAATACACAAATAAACAAGGATTTTGAAAATTTATTTTTTAGAGAAATATTTTTTTGTGTGGCTATTTTCTTTGATAAATGGCTTAAAACGCTTCAGAAACCCCATGCACACTATAACTTTAGCGAAGATTTAATCTACCTCATAAATATTCAGGATCCAAACAAAGTTGATCCCTACCCATAGTCTGTGAACTTGGAGACCAATTATTGAAGTACCTGCAAACACTATGTATCTATCTAAAGACAATTTGTTAATCGTATGACGAATCAAATCATCTAAGATTAGCCGAAAACTATCAATAGAGTGATTTTATTTCCATCTAATGAAAAAAAAAAACTTACCATTTATTAGCACAGCATAGGAAATCTTGTAGTCAATACATACCACAAATCAATGAACATGGACACCTCGAGTTGCACCCCAAAGTCTTTATTATGATAGAAAAATAGTTCTTAGGAGGGCAATAGTTTACACAAATACTTCCACAGCAATTTCTTAGCCATAAATCAGATGGTTAGAGATTCAAACGACTATCTAATTTATAGATAAATCCTCCAAGTGAAAAATAAAAGCTAGTTTCCTTGATCCTTGTCAAAATATTCTTGGTAGTCGAAAAATAATTGATCATCTCTTAATCTTAGTCATTGAATTTTTGTTTTTGAGGAATTTTTGAATTTATAATTTAATTCCATTTTAATTAAATCAAAACTAATTATTTTGAGCTAATTTCCTCAAAAAATTGACTTTGACTTAACAACCAAGGCCCAAGGGTCCAATTTTTCTTGAAATATCCAATATCACTTTGGTGGAGGACTTCCAAAAAGTAATTCTTTTAAGACCTACAGATTTTTCACTTGGAGATTTTAATTTTCCTAAGAAATTTTTATTTTGACTCTAATTAATTAAATTTATGGCTTAGGATTTTCATTTAATTTTGTCAGAAAATTTAATTAATTAATACTTGAGGGGAATAATTTTTTTTCCCACCCTCTAATATTTTAACCATGGTGTCTAAGTATGATGGACCATGTATTAAAATATTTTTGACATAAGATTTACAATTTCAACCCTCAAAGAGGAAAACCCATTTGACTTAGACCCTTGAAAAACATATCCAATTTGCGACACAATATGATCTAGTATACCAAGTGATTGTAAGAAAATAGTTTAACCAACTAACATAAATTATTTTCAAATCACTTTTACATAAGACTCGAATATAACACTAGGATTCACCTAAGACTTTGACGAAGAATTATACCCTAGCTTTGGGGTGAGGTTGCAGGGAAAAACTCTATCCTCCATCCGTGTTTAGAAACACAGATGAGTCAGTGGGACAAAAATCTCATAGGATGAAATTATTGCCAAAATAATAGGTTTATATATATTGTTACATACAATCACGGTCTTACTAGCATCATTTACATTACAAAACTTACAGAATGTGTTTGCAATGACATATGAACTGCTGATAAATGACCCAATCTTGTTGAAAAAATTTGGTACTTCTGCTTCCTTGGAGCTTTGACAAAATGTGTGCAACATCTGACTCCATATGGCGACACGTTGCTTCCATGGAGTAACATGAGAATCCCAAATCTTGCATCCAAGAAAAAATAAGTCCATCAAATATATATCCATTCAAAATCGAAATCATCATGCATATAAAGAAAATGTCATTGGAATAGAAAAATCTACTCTAACAAACTGAAATATAAAAGACATCATAAAAAAGCGTGAAATAAAACTATCTAATGAGATGAAATAAAAGGGAATAGGGTTAGAGATACTATACAAAGATGCCCCATGGCATTATATGTCTTCAACATAGTGCATACTGAGCATTTGCCAACTTTCTGACAAGTTTGTGGGTTGCTTCTCGGATGTGCCATGTTGAATTTTTAAAATGATAGGACTTTGACTTATCCGAATATCGAGTTGCTCTTGGCGATCAGGTGCATCAAACATTTTCCTTCTTTTATTTTTATTCCCAGTGGGATGTGAGGTTAATAATATGACCAATGTAGATTTCCTCTGAGTATGCTCAGACAAAAGATTTTTAGAATCTAAAGTATGCCCAATTTTATTCCAAATATACTCAGTGAAAGGTGACACACATTAGAGAACTTTTGAGGTCTAAAGTGGGCCTCCTAAGAAAAATGTACAACCAAAATAAACTTTATAAGAACCAATAGGATTCAAGATGATGATGTCAATCATGGGGGGATGATTCACCATTTTTGGGGTAAAAAATTAAAGATATTAAAAAATCATAAAATAATAAAATAATATAACTACTTTTTCAACTTCTATTTTCAACCTATCTCCCTAAGGTTTTACTCAAATTTCGAGCAGGAGTACTCATTGAATGCAAAATTTAATTCGTCATCCAAGGAGTACCCATGTATTGCAATCACATTTTTTCATGTATTTCTCATTTTTTCATGTAGCGGGGTCCATCGAAAGTATGCAACATAAGGACTCCTTGGATGGGGAACCAAATTTTTCATCCAACGAATGTTCCCGCTCGATAGTTGTGTATACTCATAGGGAGATAAGTTGAAAATACGAGATAAAAAATTAGTTCTTTTCTCTTTTTCCCTCTAAAATTTGATGATGTAATGTAATCTTATTTTATTCTTTCCACTATTATTTTTATAATTAACTTAGGAGGCTCATTTTAGACCTCAAAATTCCCCTAATGCAAGCTTGGTCTTCTTAACTTCTTTTTTAACCATAGTTAACTTGTCTTTAATGGGAAACATGACCTCCATATGATGAGAAGTAATTGCTTTGGTGGATTAGGAGACCTGTGAGTCATGAAAAACTCTTTGTGTTTTCCCCTGGGATCCTTCGGTCTAAGTTGAAGTCCCAAAACAAGTGTCTTTTCCATCATTTAGAGCTTATCTTGAAGAGTGGTCTTTTCAATTATAATAGCATCCATCTGGTTAGAGTGTTCAACCTTTATAACACTGATTTCTTTGGGATGGATTTCCTCCATGATCAACAACTTATTCTGAAAGAATATCTGGTCAACTTCCATATCTTGTATTACTTTGTCATTATCTGCTTTCATGCGAAATCAAGTGATTCTGCATATTGGACGTCTCTTGAGAACATGTTTCCTCAATGGTGGCTACCTAGTTGGATTGATTAATTTTCATGACCTTTAGCTCCCCATAATGTTTTTCTTCCATCGCTGACAACCTACTTTGAAAATTGATTTCCATGTCCTTTATTACTTGATTATGATTTGCTTGAATTCAATCAATTTATTCCTTATGATTTGTCTCCATAGTGATCAAATGATTTTGCATGGTGGATATTTGATTATAATGTTTATCCCTTATAACATTGATTTCCCTAACATGATTCTCCTCCATTGCTTGTAACCTATTTTTGAGGTCACTTATCTCCTTAGCATGATCGTTAATTAACTTTTCTTGATTAAGTTACATGTTCTTTAGCTCCTCAACATGTTCTTCTTCTATGGTTAATAACCTGTTTTGAAGATTGACCTCCGTGTCTTGCATAGAGCTCATTTCTTTCTTATGGTTTTCCTTTATGATGCTCAACTCTTCAACATGCTTTTTCTCAATAGCCATCCACCTAATGTGTAAGGATTTCATTTCCTTGGAGTGATCTTCCACCAAATTTTCTTGATTAAGCTCCATAGTTTTCAACAACTGAGCTTGACTAAACTGCACGTCTCTAAGACTTTGAGTTAATTCCCTGATAATATCCCTTTGATCACTTGTTCTTGTCATTCCACTATCTTGGATTCTGATTGCAAAGGTACACATGGATTAATCATGGAAGTGGTCACAAGGTATACAACATGGCTCTTCTTGATCGTTATCATATAGGAACTCATCCTCTTGAAACTTCTTCATGTGATTCTCTATATCAACGAGTTGATCTCTATGCTCCTCTCACATACTTCTAATGATTTCCTTTAATTCATCAATCTGATAAATTTCCTCAACTTCTTTCTCTGGAAGGTCATGAGGGTGACCTTGAATGTTAGTAAAACGCCAAGGGGTGGACAAGTCATCCATGATGACTTGCTTTAGGGGAATATGAAGTTAATGGATGTTAGAGAGAGAGATCCTTGTTCAATAAAAAAAAGAGATCCACAAGAAGCGAGCTTCTAACATAATTTCTTATAAGAAATGGAAGAAGTGGAGTCACCACTTGAACATGGATCTAGCTCCAAGATCCAAAAACAAGAAAACGAAAAGTTAGTCAAGTATCAAGTAGATGGATATCAAGGAGAGCTTCACTACTGAGAAAAATGAATGCTTACTAGAATGTAATCTGTTCAACCTTGCTTTGAGAGCAGGGTTAAGCAAGCTACCAGAATTTCTTCTAGTATAAGCTTTTGTGAATGGATGAATAAGCAAAGTCGCCACCCAAATAGGAAACCAACCTAAAGGTGGAGATAAACAAGATGAAAAGATTAGTGAGATGACAAAGGATAGGGTGATGAAAATATGAAAAATGATGAAATATAAGCACCAAAAAATATTGTGTCATGTTAGCGGATAAAATGAAAATATGAAGGATTGAAAATTGTCGTAAACCCTGAAAACAAGAAACTTGTCCTCGACAACAGCGCCAGAAAATGTTGTGGCATTGTCGGGACAAGAAATGAAAAAAAAATTGAAATATTGAAAGATTGAGAAATTTGTTGTAAACCCCGAGAACTGAAAAATATATCCTCGGAAATGACGCCACAAAATGTTCTCGCCCGTATTGTATAGGCACCGCGACAATTGCTCAAGGAAAGGGTTGTCACTCTGATCCTTACCCACTCTGTTCTAGCTGTCTCCCACAACAGGCTATGGGGGTAGTCCCGATGGAAATGAGGTGAAGGAAAACAAGTTGGGAACCAACTTGTTTGGGAGACATGGATGAGTGGCCTAACTACTTGGTTAAATTTAACAAGATTAATGATTAGATTAGATTTTAATATGAGACTAGTGCCTTATGGAGTCACAATTCTTGTGTAATGTAAATTAATTCCAAGTAACCAGATGGACACTTGCTGCTTATTATGATGAACTAACTTATATGAGATTCAAGTCCTAAGAAATAGTTGTGATGTAAGGATGTTGGTAAATTTTAGATTAAAAGCCTAGTCTAAGTTGAGCCTCTCCATTAACTGTTTTGAGAAACAATATTCAGAGTAGGTTGTGAAATGGAAGCCAACGAGAAGCATGAAATGGCTTGATTAATGATACGCCCCCTTGTGTTCCACCCACCTAGTGCCTCTATCACTGTAGAGACTGTGGATCTGATGACTGCAAGATCACTGTGTTAACAATTAAGAAGAGTTGAATCCGTCAAGCTAACTGGAAAAAGGGTTGCCCTAGGAGTCTATCAATCAAGCTTATGCTTGGAGGTAAATTATTAATGCAAAATAAGTCCTAGGATGCTTATGCAATGATTATGAGTGAAATTATCTTGAGTTAAGATTAATTTATGTTATTTAAGTACTTAATTTGAATTATCTTATATCCAGAGTACTTAACAATGATTAGATAACACTATTAAGACAAGACATGTTCTTAAAAATATAAGTGCCAATATTCAAAAATATTTCACAAGATGTTTAGAACAAATCTCTAATTCAACAATGACTACTTGAGATATGCTAATGACCAAAGTTGAAATGTTCACTTAAAATGATAACCAATGAAACTTAAGATGTCAAATGCTTAAGATAAACAACAAAGATATCAAAACCTTTTAAGATTATGATCCTTAACTTAGAACAGTTATCTAACGATTTATAAACAATGTCTTAATTAGATGTCAAACACATTGATGCCAATGTTCAAACAACTTGAACCACCAATGTGATTTAAAGACTTATATGTTGAGTGTGTTAAGTGCCAATTTAATGAATTCTTCATCTTTTATCACTTTATTATTTGTTATCTTGTTTACCTCCACTTTTAGTGCCTAGACATTTAGGTTGGTTTCCTGTTTGGGTGGTGACTCCACTTATTCATCTATTCACAAAAGCTTATACTAGAAGAAATCTTGATAGCTTGCTTAACCTCGCTAGAAAAGTTCAGTTGAACAAACTACATTCTAGTAAGAATTCATTTTTCTCAGACATGAATCTCTCTTTGATATCCATCTTCTCGATAATTGACTAACTTTTTGGTTTTTTGCCTTTCGGATCTTGGAGCTAGATTCATGTTCAAGTGGCAACCCCACTTCTTCCATTTCTTACAAGAATTTTTGCTAGAAGCTCATTTCTTGTGGATCTATTGTTTTTTTTTTAAAAACGATCTCTCTCTCTGACATCCATTAGCTTCCTCTTCCTCTTAAGCAATTCATCATGGATGACTTGTCTGCCCCTTTTCGTTTTAATAACATTCAAGGTCACCCTCAAGACATTCCAAAGAAAGAAGTTGAGGAGGAAATTTATCAGACTGATGAATTAAAGGAAATCATTAGAAGTATTTGAGAGGAGCATAGATATCAACTCACTGATATAGAGAATCGCATGAAGAAGTTTCAAGAGGATGAGTTGCTATATGATAACGATCAAGAAGTGCCATATTGTAGACCTTGTGACCACTTTCATGATGAATCCACTTGTACCTTTGCAATCAGAATCCGAGATAGTGAAATGACAAGAACAAGTGATCTTATCAGGGAATTAACTCAAAGGCTTAGAGACATGCAATTCAGTCAAGCTCAGTTGATGAAAACTATGGAGCTTAATCAAGAAAAATTGGTGGCAGATCACTCCAAGGAAATGAAATCCCTACACATCAGGTGGATGGCTATTGAGAAAAATCATGTTGAAGAGGTGAGAATTATAAAGTAAAACCATAAAAAAGAAATGAGCTCTATGCAATACAAGGAGGGAAGTCTTCAAAATAGGTTATTAACCATAGAAGAGCAACATGCTGAGGAACTAAAGAGCATGCAACTTAATCAAGAAAAAATAATTATCGATCATGCTAAGGATTTAAGTGACCTCGAAAATAGGTTACAAGCAATGGAGGAGAATCATGCTAGGGAAATCAATGTTATAAAGGATAAACATTCTAATCAGATATCCACCATGCAAAATCATTTGATCACTATGGAAACAAATCATAAGGAAGAAATTGATTCTATTCAAGAAAATCATTATAAAGTAATAAAATAAACGGAAATCAATTTTCAAAGCAGGTTGTTAGCTATGGAAGAAAAACATGATGAGGAGCTAAAGGTCATGAAAATTAATCATTCTAATCAGGTAGTCACCATTGAGGAAAAATGTGCTCAAGAGATGTCCAATATGCATAACCATTTGATTTCCATGAAAGAAAATAATGAAAAATTAATACAAGATATGGAAGCTGGTCAGATATGCTTTCAGAATAAGTTGTTGATCATGGAGGAAAGCCACACCAAAGAAATCAGTGTTATAAAGGTTGAACACTCTAACCAGATGGATGTTATCAGAATTGAAAAGACCACTCTTCAGGATAAGCTACAAATGATGAAAAAGACACTGGTTTCGGGACTTCAGCGCAGACCGAAGGATCCCAGGGGTAAGCACAAATGGTTTTTCACAACTCACAGGTCTCCTAGTTCGCCGAAGACATTTTGTAATAGATCTGACCTGCAAATGTATAAAAATAGAAATATGCCCAGAAATAACAAGATATAAATAGATAAACTCCAGACCTTTATCAATATCAAAACCCTTAAGGTAGGGTAACACCATACATTCACTCTTTAAGGAAGGAAAACACTCCACAAGCCATATGCTTGTCCATAAAATAATCTTTGACATCTCTTAATGGGGAGTCTCTAGCCTCTATATAGGCTCCACACATACAATACCATGGATCATTACGATGGGCCTTTCAGTACCATGGACTTATCACATTATTGCTAACTACTAGTGGTCTCTTACATGGTGCGGGTTAACCACTTTATTTATTAACTACGGCCCATCCCATTATTACATTATTCCCTTGGGTACCTCCCTTTATACCCCATACTATCCCCCCTAGGTATACTACATTCCACCTCGTTAAACATGTTTCATCCCTGAAACATAAGAAGAACGCAAATAATAAAATCTACTCAAAAGAGTAGTCCACTGGTACCATGCACATGCATTTAGCCATCCAAGAGAAAGGTGAACCCTTGATCTAGTTGGTGCCTCGCTCGCTTGAGATGGAAGTTGAACCTGGCGGTTCCTCTGTGTTGATGTGATCTGGTTGGATCTTCGCCCTTCTCTATCTGTCGTGCAGGGGTTGTTTTCCTTGTGGCTAATTTTTTGCCATCCTGTTGGTTGTTTTCTTGGTAGGTGATGTGGGTGGTGATATGTTGAAGTTTTAACCAACAATGTATCTTTCTTTAATTCACCACCTAATGGAGCCTGATGGGTATCTGGTACTTGTTGTGGCATCTGCAATTGTTGCTTATTTTCCAGTATTACTTCAACAAATGATTCCTCATATGATGTGTTTGTACCTGCAAAATCTTCTGCTTCAACCTCCTTGGACTCTGCCTGTTTATTGATGGAGATATCATGTAATGTAATTTTCTTCTTTTTATATAAGAGCTTCAGGAGTTTCTTTTGCACATCAATATTGGTAGTACCAACAGATTCCATCCAAGGGTATCCCAAAACAACATCCACATTAGCCATATCTGAAGCATGAAAATCAGAATGCAATACATACTTATCCATAGAAATCTTCAGATCTTTATAAAGTGCACCTGCTCATTATTAACCTGTGTGTGCTCCATTTGTTTAGTTTAGATTTGCAATCTTTTTGCCAAATTAACATTTACAAAATTTTGCTTGCAACTAGAATTTATAGACACAATGATCTTCTTCTTCTGAATACATCCATGAACCATGTAATAAGGAGATACCAGTAGAAAATAAACCCATATGTTTCTCATTATCTTGTTTTCCAGCATGAGACCATTTGTCTAAAATAAAATTTTCAAATTATTCATCTGAACAGTTGTACAACTTCTTGTTGTCAAGTGATCTCAACCATTTGTCAATCTCATCCTGCAAACCAAGCCATATTAGACCTTTCCAATCTTTCCCATATATGAATTCTTCAATAGTAGGGCCATCATCTTTTCCTGTAAAAATAAGATCCTTGCTAGAAGCCATGAAGAGGGTTTTGAAAAAATCACTTGGAGAAAATTTAAAATGGTTACAGTTCGGTCAATATTGCTCAGAATCCTTATTATGACTTGTTTTCAAAAATGGAATGACCATTTTGCATCTGCCCATGTGCCAGGAATCCCGATCTAAGCACTCTGGAATTTCATCTTTACACTGCGACTGTCCCGCCATCACAATTTTTTTTGAAAAAATAGTTAATTTTAAATCAACGATATCTCCCTCATCCAGACTCCGATTCGATCAATTTATTTTTGAAATTGGGTAATTTTTCAAGAGGATCTTAGATCTACAATTAGTTTTTAAAAACTCCCCCACAAAAACAACAAAATTAACTGGAGATCTGCCATCCACGAATTTTCGTCAATTTTTTTTTGCAACACAACTAATTTTTAAATCAGTAACATCTCTCTCATCTGGACTCTGATTCGGCCGATTGTTTTTTTGAAATGGGGTATTTTTTTCGCAAAGAATCCAAATATACAATTTGTTTCTTCAAAATTTTCACCAGAAGTTACTGATCTGATCTGTAAACTTGTCGCCCCAAAACATTTCTGGAAAAAAAAAAAAAAAAAAAAAAAAAAAAAAAAAAAAAAAAAAAAAAAAAAATCTTCGCTTTGCCTAAGAAAGTGCTATGATACCACTTACAATAGATCTAATCTAGAAATATAGGAGAATACAAATATACCCAAGAAATAACAAGATAGAAATGCTTCTTTATTGATCAAACCCTTGAGGTAGGGGAACACTATACAATCACGCCTTAAGGAAGGAGAACACTCCACAAGCCATATTCTTATCCATACAATAACCCTTGACATCTCTTAATGGGGAGTCTCTAGCCTCTATATAGGCTCCACACATACAATACCATGGGTCAGTACCATGTGTCTCTCAATACCATATATTCAATACCATGGGCTTATCACAGTATTGCTAACTACGAGTGGGCTTTTACATGGTGCGGGTTAACCATTTTATTTATTAACTATGACCCATCTCGTTATTACATTATTCTCTTGGGTACCTCCCTTTGTACCCCATACTATCCCCCCTAGGTATACTACAAATTCCCTTTTCATAACAAGGAGGTCACTTTTCCCATTCAAGACATGTTAACTATGATTAAAAAATAAGTTAAGAAAGACCAAGCTTATGTGTCACCTTTGACAAAGTGTATTCAAAATAAAATTGCCCATACTTCGTATTCTTCAAATATTTTTTCTGAGCATATTCAAAGAAAATCTACAATTGTCTCATTATTGACCTCACAACCCACTAGAAATAAAAATAAAAGGAATAAAAGAAGAAAAAGGTTTGATGCATTTGATGGTCGAGAGCATATCGATATTCAGGTAAGTCAAAGTCCTAGCATTTCCAGAATTCAACATGGCACATCCGAGAAGCAACCCACAAACTTGCCGGAAATTTAGCAAATGCTCAGTATGCACTATGTTGAAGACATCTGATGCCATGGGGTATCTTTTTATAGTATCTCTAACCCAAATCCCTTTTATTCCATGTCATTAGATAGTTTTATTTCACGCATTTTTATTATGTCTTTTATATTTAAGTTTGTTAGAGTAGATTTTTCTATTTCAACGATACTTTCTATATATGCATGATGATTTCGATTTTGAATAGATATCTATTTGATGGAATTTTATTTTCTTGGATAAAGGATTCTGGGATTCTCACGTTACTCCATAGATGGAAACAACGTGTCCCCATATGAAGTCAGATGTTGCACACATTTTGTCAAAGTTCCAAGGAAGGGGAAGAATCAATTTTTTTCAACAAGATCAAATCATTTATCATCAGTTCATATGTCATTATAAACACATTCTGCAAGTTATGTAAAGTAAATGAGGCTAGTAAGACCATGAATGTATGTAACAACCTAGGCAAGCCTATTATTTTGGTGATAATTTCATCCTAGGAGATTTTCTCTCTCACTGACTCATCTGTGTTTCTAAACATGGATGGACGACATAGTTTTTGCCTCCAACCTCATCCTAAAACTAGGGTGAAATTCTTCATCAAAGTCTTAGGTGAGTCCTAGTGTTCTAGTCGAGTCTTATGTAAAAGTGATTTGAGAATAATTTAAGCTTGTTGGCTAAATTATTTTATTACAAATCACTTGGTCTATTAGATCATATTGTGTCGCAGATTGGGTATGTTTTTTTAAGGGTCTAAGTCAAACGGGTTTCTCCCTTGGAGGGTTGAAATTTTAAATCTTATGTAAAAAATATTTTAATGCCCGGTCCTGTTGACGCGACAAATTTTCGATATGCCAACAAGGGGAACTAACCCAATCACTAGCCCTGATTAGATCTGCTTTCATTTGGAGTGGCTAGTTCCAATGGGTTTTAAAGGTTCCCGTAAACTGTTATAGGTGTTGAAAGATTGCTCCCTGGACCAAAACACTTTATTGGAACACATGGGAATACACGGGAAAACCCGCAGCCGAACCATAAGGCTGGACTTCAAATACTATACACCCGGATCTATAATTGTCGTCAGGTCTGCTCATCACCCCTTCGCATATCGCATGTCGCTTCACTTTCTTTGTCTGTCGATTGCGATTTGCGATTAGCTGGACCCAAAAAATATATAAGTTGTGTTTAATAGTCCTGACGGGTTCGCCATATTGCATTGCGCCTTATGTATAAGCCTTGGGCTCTGTCGATTGTGATTTGCAATAGGCCGGATCCGAAAAATATATATGTTGCGGTTAATGATCCCAATGGGTCCGCCATCTCATAGAATGTTTGAAGCTTGGGCATATATTGGTTGAAAGCGCCGATTGCGAGATGCGATGCGATTTGAGACTTGATCGCATCACAGTTATTCATGGGAGATAGACCTTTAGCCTTTTGTTGGCATTATGATGCATGTGTTGTACTTGATGGCAACCCACTTGTAGCAGAACAACTCACTTATATATAACTAGATGAATCTACAAAAGAGATATCAAATGTGACAGAATACATGGTAGTTGATGGGATGCAAGGCAGTTCAAAGGAATCAGTTAAGATGTAATGTATAATGAAAACTCATTAAGATGATAGTTCACAGTGTAGCAAGTTAGCATTGCCATCAAGTCCAAAGGGGGAGATTGTTGGCATTATGATACAGGTGTTGTCCTTGATGGCAACTCACTAAGATGACAGATCACAGTTCAGACTCATAGAATGAAGAAAAAGAGATATACGCAATTTCCCTTTGACCAAGCCGCATATACACGCGGGTTCAACGACCAAAAGGCGCGTATGCGTATACACGCACTTTCATGGAAGGAAAGACGTGTACATTTGGTTTTGGTCCATGGTATTTGGACCATGGTATTGTGATCCATGGTATTGGTCCAAGGTATATTGTCCGACGTGTTGACCCTAGGTATTTGGTCTAAGGTATTGGTTCTAAGTGGTTTTGGACCATGGTATTGAGTAAGGTCTAAGACTATAAAAGGAGGAGAAGATCATTAGGCAAAGGCACCAAGTAAGTCTCGAATATCTGATGAAGTATGAGATCCAGTATGCAGGTTATGGGTTCATGATGCTTTGCTTGATCTGAGCTAAGGAGGAATCTCAGCGGTTGATGGAGGACAATATCTAATGATGGATCGAGATCTTATGGCTTGGAATGAATCATCTCTATATGGTTTGATCATACTTATTCTAGATCTGTATACTAACGCATGTAATGTTCTGTAAATATTATGATCTGGGTATAACTCAAGTTTGGAATAGCTGCAAATCATGAATGAATATTTACAGATGTATACGCTGGTTGACTATGATAAAAGCGTGTATGTATGCAGGTTAGATACATATAAATAGCGTATACCATATAAACTATGATTCTGGTTGTTGATGCAAAGTTTTGAGTTCTGGTGATTGTTTACTGGTGTCAGTATTCTGCATATTCAGATTGGTTGATTGTGCTTAGCTTCAGTGTTGATGGATGAGATCTAGTAATGGATCAGGATCATAATGACTTATCTTTATGTGATCTGATGGACTAGATCTAGTTGCTAACACACGTATTATCCTTGTATATGTAATGATCTGGGTATGTCTGAAGTCAGGGAGTGCAGCGAATTTATAAGTAAGTATTTGATGACATATACGCTGGTTAGCTTTGGTGAAGTTGCGTATGCATGCTGGTTCAACTCTTCCAAGTAGCGTATGCACTCTGATGCATGATTTTTGATGATACACTTGGCTCTGAATATTGTTGCAGAGTTCTGTGTTCTGCTCTGTGTTTTGGTGACTGCATTTTGTTGACATGGTTTTAGTGATTCAGTATTGGGTGATTCAGAGATTGATGATGCAAGTAGTGATTGATTTTGTGCTTCAATGATCTTGATGGGTCCAGTATGAAAATTGGATGAAACGTGGCATTCACATTATGATGTTGTGTTCCATGAGTATCCAGTCTGAAAATTTATGAAATGTGGTACCTGGAGGAAGAAAGAGAAGGTTGTGGCCTTCTGTAGGTCAGCACCTACGTACTAGTACATCAGCTAGTACAAGAGCTAAGGAGGTTGTAGCTCCCTTCCAGGAGAAGCTGGAGAACAAGAGAAGGTTGTAGCCTTCTGTAGGTCGGCACCTACGTACTAGTACATCAGCTGGTACAAGAGCTAAGGGGGTTGTAGCTCCCTTCCAGGAGAAGTTGGAGAACGAGAGAAGGTTGTAGCCTTCTATAGGTTGAAGCCTGTGTATTGGTATAAGACTGCACCAGTACAGAAATATTGTAAAAAGAAGTTTCTTATTAAAAGAAGATAGAGACGAATTGCAGCAGGTGGTTTTTACCCACATTGGGTTTCGACCTTATATCATGGTGTTCATGTGTGCTTCTTATGCGTGATGATCTATTATGTTTTATTGCACCTGTTTACTGCTCATATGGTTAATGAAGTTTTGATGCACTAATTAAAGATCAACATTTAATGGATTAATTGAATCATAAGTTTACTTGACATACGCTAGTTGCATTAGACAAAGTTGTGTGTACACGCAGGTTCCCTTAACTGAATTAGCGTACATGAATCTAACTATTGAAATGAAAAAGTTAGTGATTTGATAATACTGATTCACCCCCCCTCTCAGTATTATTTCCAACGCCTTTCCCAATGCAAAAAGTGATATGCGATGGAGGCATGGACAAGCGATTGTGATAAGCGATGAAGGCATGCTTTGGGAAAAGTATAACGACCGAGGGAGCGCAAAAAGGTAAATTATATGTGCTTGCAAAGTATTTCTATTACAAAAGTGTTATAATAGAAATAAAGGCGCAATAGAAGGTTTTGTGGGTTGAGTGCACATACGACCATAGTAAAGAATGGGGGTTGGTTATATGTGTGGGCATAGAGCACCATGAAGGTCTATGAGGATTGAAAAAGTCCTAATGAAGGATATGAATGAAGGGCTAGACTGGGTTATAAATGAATCGTACCGCAGAGATTTATTCAGGGGGGTCTTAACCATTAAGAATTGAATATTTGACTCGGCAGAGAGTTAAAATCCCTGGGATAAAAACAGATCATTTGGAGAGTTATCATTCAGAAAAATGAAAGATCAAACTTCTAGGGGACCCATTTAAATTTTCTACCAGAGCAGGTTTTAATAGGGTGGTGGTTGTGGCCACAACAAATGGCGAACCGTTGGGCAAACCAGTTATCTCTATTACCAAATAAACCTTGGATCAGTAGAACATCAGGGTGTTAAGATAAACTTGAAATGCAAACTGTCTAGACGGATAGGCATGGGTTCCACTTCAGCGTTAATAGCATTAGGCGAAATAAAGACAAGTAGCTTCTACTTACTGATAGGGTTTTGACAGGTATTCTCCAATGGTCGTATTATGGTATTTATTGACCTTCCTTTACATGTTTTCTACTTTTAAAATCCTTTCGAGGCCATCACCGGTCTGTCAATACATGTTTATGTGTGTACCTAAACTCTTTATCGCTCATCAAACTTGATGTAGATATGTTTATCTGCACTTTATGTAAGAATTTTAGTGCTATACTTTCGTATGATTGAATGAAGCACAATCATGGATCATGCCATATTTTTAAACCACTTAAGCAAGGTTGGGCTTGCTGTGTCAATCGTTACTATGTGCCCAACAATAGTCCCTACTCCAACCGGCTTCCCAAAAAACCTGTCCTTCCAGATTCACACAAGGACTCGACATTTCATTTTCTTTTAAATAAGTCCTTCCAGTTTCAAGCACAAGGACTAGAGGAAAATTGGATTTTCCACAGGATAGATGACAGTGAGCTTATCCCATGAAAGGAGGTTTACTTGTAGATGACAGGTATTGGAAAACTTAGTGTGGTGGACAGAACCAATGGAGAATGACTGCAAACCTCATAGACAAGTATAGGCTAGGTCTGGGTGGGATTTTAAAAATGCAGCGTTCCGCCATGCCAATCCAGTGGTGGTTACACATTTTCGTTTTATAAAGATGCCCCTACATGCTGCAGGCATCCAGGTTATCAACAAATCCTACCTAGTTCCCAACAGATACCAATGAGTGGCTTTGATTTGAATTTCACCATTGATTTTCCAGTTCTCATAGGCTCATTGAAAGTTTGCTTGATTTGCAAGGTAACGATGAATTTAGGATTGGCAGAATCATCAGCAGGTTAATAAGGGACACAAAAGGCTAAAGGTGGTGAATGAAGGCAATCTAAAGAGAGTTATAAAAGGTGAAAACGAGACTGGAGGACCGAAATCAATTGGCTGAAAAGGACTGAAATTCAAAATAGAAAGAAAATAAACTTTGCGGAAAAATAAGAATGGACAGGACGAAAATATAAATAAGCTAACAACAAAATAAAATGAATTCTAACCTACTCAGGAGGTAACCACCATGTGGTGGCTACTGGAAGTATCTCTTAAGATGTTGGCCATTACAGGGAGTTTTTTTATTTTTTCCCCGTAATGTTTCAATCTGTAAGTTCCCTAACCAATTTTTTCCTCAAATTGGAACGGGCCCAACCATAAGTGTTGGAATTTCATGTGCTTACCTTTTGGCTCACTCAAATTGTCCCATTTCAAGACTAGCTCTCCTACTTGGTAATCTTTATCTCCTGCCAGATGGCGATCAAACCATCTCTTCATAATAATTTGGTGCTTTCTAAATTTATTTATGTCTTTATTTCTCAATTCCTCCAACCTCACCAGTTGGTTGATCCTTTTTTGAAGTAAGGTTGAAGGGGTCCCTCTCGAAGCTTAGGAGAGTTGTAAAGAGGGAAGGGTAATGTTAGGAGGCAAGATGGTTTCCTATCCATAGACGAGGAAGTATGGGGAGTTTCCTAATGCTACTTTTGGGGTGACCCTATCTGTCCAAAGGGTGTTTGTTAGAGCGTTGTGCCAATTCCTCTGGTTGTCGACGACAGATTTACGTATTATGCAAATGAGGTTTTTATTTGAGGACTCTGCAACTCCATTTCCTTGGGGGTAATAGTTTGATGCATACCTTATGCGAATTGATTTATCAATAGCAAATTCAGTCAATTTTAGTGATGAAAAGTAAGAAGCATTATCAAATATGAAAGCATCAAGGATGCCAAACCTGTTGATAATAAATTTCTGAATAAAATGTATTACCTCGTCTTCGTTAACCTTCCGAAGCGGGATGGCTTCGGTCCATTTGGTGAATTAGTTGGTTGCCGTGAGTATATACTTATGGTGTTGTGAAGAGTTCGGAGTGATCTCACCTATGACCTCTAGGCCCCATTGCTGGAGCATAGGTATGCGAGTCTCTGAACACTATGGGCCAATAATATCCAGCTCTTAATATTTTGTGAGCAGTGGTCTCTCCGCCATAGTGACCACCTGCTAGGCTGTCATGCATTTCTTTCAAGACATGATCGACATCATCCTTTTCCAAACACCTCAGCCAAACTCCATCATAGTTTTTTCTATATAATGTGTCATTGGTCAAGTGAGACTGGTTAGATTTCAATATTAGCGCTCTCCTTAGTCAGGACATGATCCCCGTGTTAGATAAAAGCGTATGTTGTAATACCACGACTCAGGATCCAAAGGGACTTCAAACATTTCATGCTCAGTCATCAGCATTTTGTTAATCCATCCGGGCTCCTCCCTGAGTTCTACTTGCGCGTCCTATGTGCTTTACGCTTTTGGTTCTTCCAACACCCCTTCTTTATCTGCTAAAGCTTTTGCCACAAGCTTACACAATCCCTGCCCTCGAACTATCTTTGTCGGCTTAATCTCGTGGTCGTATTCTTGAAGGGCGGTTATCCAATTCCCTCTTCGTTCACCCATTTCTTTCTTCATGAAGAGGGCTCTTATAGCAGGGTGAGGAACAATTACTTTAGTCCTGGCCTTTAGTAAATAAGGGAGGAAATGTTTTACAGCTTTAAAAATAGAAAAACCTTGTTTCTCCAAATCTGGGTAGTTCAGTTCTACTCCCTGAATATTAGAGCTATATAAGAAAAAGGGACTTCGTTGCTGTCATCATTTTTTTGGGTGAGGATTGCGACATATGAAACATAAGAAGCGAAAGTGTACAAGAAGAATTCCTTGTCAAAATTGGGGCTGACCAACGCAGGAGCTTTTGCGATGGCCTCCTTAATTCACTGAAACAATTTCTTAGCTTCATCGCTCCACCTATACACAATGTCTTTCTTCATCATTAGCTGCATGAGACGCACTATTTCTGCTAAACCTGAAACGAATTTCCTAATGAAGTTAATTTTCTCGAAGAAATATTTCATTGCCCGTTTATTTGCAGGGGGTTGTATTCTCATGATGTTCTGTATTCTTTCAGGATCAATAACAATCCCTTCTTTATAGAGGATATGACCAAGTAGTTTCCCTTTTGTAACTGCAGAAACGCTTTTCTTGGGATTCAACGATATTCCGTATATTCGGCATTTGTCGAAAATATGTTTCAGGTGATAAATATGATCCCTTTTGCGATACGAATACACAGTAATGTCATCCATGTACACTACTACTGATCTGTTAATCAATCCTCGGAAAGCTATGTCCATAGCTCTCTGAAATGTGGCGCCCGCATTAATAAGTCCAAATGACATTTTACGGTATGCGTAAGTGCCCCATTTAGTGTTGAAGGTTGTCTTAAGTTGGTCTCCATTTGACACCAACAGTTGATTATATCCCGAAAACCCATCCAATAGGGACAACATTTCAGACCTAGAAACGCACTTAAGAACGTGTTCCACAGAAGAAACGTGATAGTTATCTTTCTACGATGCTTTGTTCAGGTTTCTGAAATAGATACATAGCCTGATGTCTCCATTTTTCTTTCTTACTGGCACAAGATTTGCTACCTAGCAGGTGTACCTAACAGGAAAATGATTTTATCGTCCAACGTTTTGTTTAATTCTTTCTTCACCAACGGTTCCAGACTTGGATGCATCTTACGAAGCTTTTGTTGGTAGGGCTTAACATCCTTTTCCAAAGGAATTACATGCATAATGCTGGTATCGAAGGTTTTTAAGTCGTCATATGTCCATGCAAAGACATCCTTGTACTCTTTAAACAGCTTAACAAATGCAACCTTTTCTTGTGGAGAGCATCCCAAGCCCAAATTAACAGTTTTTTGGTCTTCTTTGGTTCCAAGGTTGACCGACTCATACTTCATGGATGAGCTATGCATTTTGCAGTTAGTTGGCTTCTTGAATTTATCATGAATGTCATACAAACGCTCCATCTTGACAACTGACTTGGGGATTATATTGCGCTGCTCTTTTTCCTCAACTTGACTCCTGTTCATAAGTTTGTCATGTTATTTTTCATCAATGACTGTGTTTTTTAATGTTTTTTCGCAATGCAGAAACTCAAGGATTTGCTCATCACCTTCGAACACCTGCCAATTCGATATGTTATCAGGCACGAATGGTCTGAAAATTAATTCAACGTAATATTTATTCTTGTTTAATCTAAGATCAGGCAAAAGTTTCGCAGCCATACCAGCAATCAGATCGACATCTTGGTTTTGCCCTCAAGGTATGTATGTGATATTAAAATAATCAAAACTGCCAATTAATCTCCATACCTCATGTTGGTATCTTACCAGGTGTGGCGAATTGCAATGTATCCTTTTCCTTACCTAGTCCATAATTATCTGTGAGTCACCAAAAACTTAAAGATTTTTTACCTTCATATCAATGGATTTTTTCATGCCCTGCAATAGGCCTTCGTATTCTGTCGTGTTGTTGGTGCACACGAACTCAATGAGAATGAGAATGCTTCATATTCCCTTGCGGGTCAATGAGAATGCACTCGGCACCTGCACCTTCAAGGCAGTTAGAGCCATCAAAGTAGAGTGTCCAAAACAAAGAATCTAATGTTACATCAAATGAATTGATTTCTATGAAATTAGTTCTACAATCTATTATATTACAAGGTGGCTCATCATTTGGACTATGGGGGAGAGCTTCCAACTGTGTTTTTGTCGCAGTTTCTTTAACTGTCTCTGCATGGAATTCTCCAAAACAGCTTTTGATGGCACAAGCGTCGAAACTATAATTCCCAAGGATAGAGTTGGTAAACATTACAGGTTCATTGGGGTCGTTTAGTTCTGTCACCACATACTTCATGTATCTTTCTCGATCAACTCTCAGCATATCACCTTTTCCTGTCTGAGGCAGCAAGAGATGGGACCAATTAGTTGAGAAATATCCATTTAGTTTTGCTGACCAGTCCCTACTAAGCAGCATTCCATAAGCCTCGGGTATGTCGACTACCACTATGTCAATGACTTGTGAGTACTGTGGTTTGGTAGCCATCCAAATCAACACATCTTTCAATTCCCTAATTACTTTCACATTCGTTTTGTCCAATTGCATAATTCGAGTTCCAGTTTTCTCGGGTATCGCATGAAGTATTTTAGCAACAACGTAAGGCATAATAGTGGACGAGGCACCAGAATCTACCAAGCAATTATGTACGTTCATGTTGAAGATTTCAAATGTGATAAGGAAAGATGGAGTCATGGATTTTGATTTCCTTCCTATCATGGCCGCACTGACATCTTGGGGCGTTCGATACATTTTTAACAGTGTGGCTTCCATGGTTGATGGATTTTGGGCTATGTTGGGGGTACTGACAGGTCTGAACGTCGACTTCCTGGTTTGGCTACCCAGATTGGTGGGAGATTTGCAATTCCATTCATTCATAGCTTTCAAGAGAAGATCTCTTTGTTGTGTTAACTTTAACAAATCGAAGTATGTGATATTAGCTTGAGATTTCTTAAGATCATACACAATGTTGTAATCAATGTT
Source organism: Pinus tabuliformis (assembly GCA_031772625.1). Taxonomy (NCBI): domain Eukaryota; kingdom Viridiplantae; phylum Streptophyta; class Pinopsida; order Pinales; family Pinaceae; genus Pinus; species Pinus tabuliformis. Next base: position 77,941,571 of record CM062806.1, on the reverse strand, counting down.
ATAAACAGGGTAGGGCAAAGTAAACATACATGTTTTTCCATTCTTAGGTGGGAGTTTACCATTTTGAGTCGCCTTCGTTGCATTTGAATATGTATTATCTTTCTATGGATAGTTCACGACTAGAGTACTCTTGGAATCACCACTAGGTTTATTCCTCTCAACAAGAACCTTGGGAGCAGATGCCTTCAAAGGGCGAACATCTTTCTTTGTCTGGTCTACAGGCTTCATCATGCCCGCAAGTGGCCCTTTACTTCGTGTGTGGATTTCATTAGTGTGGATTTTTGCCGTACTATCTCCTTCGTCGTCATCGTTCTCATTTGTATAGAAATCCCACAGTACATTGATTTGAGATTCCTCGTCCAAGGGTTCTTCTACTTGGTACTCTTCCTCATATTCTTATTCTAGCTCCAGCTCCACTATAGGTTGTTCTTTGGTAAGGAGTGATCCGATAAGTGCTAGCTCTTCCGTATTTAAAATCCCTTCATTGGGTGGAGCAGGCAACGCAAGTTGACCATGACCACCTTCTATCTTCTTACGATAGAAAGGTTTGAAATATTTTCGGTTGTTATAATCTTCTCCATTCCCATTTGTACTCTCTCCAGAGTTCCTTTTCATATCGATCACTGTGTTTGTCAATTTGTTAATGATCTGATGCAAACCTTCTACATCTGTGGTATCCTTTTCTTTGATCTTAGCCACTTTGTTATCACTCCCATTATTCTTCTTGGATGATTGAGAGGCTTTCTTTTCTTCAGTTGTATGATGAGATGCTGTGAGACTGATCATTTCATTCTCGACTTTTACTTCTTCATCGATAGCACCTTGCAAGGTCTGTGCGTTACTTCTTTTGACCCACATCGCGGTAGGGATAGGGAGAGCAGTGATGTAGAATTCCATGAGCACCTCATCAGTAGGTATAGTGTTAGTCGGGATTCTGTTGAACAAAGTGTTGAACCGGATGTTAAAATCCTTGACCTTTTCTTTCATTTCCATTTCTAAACATGATAGTTCTAAAACTAAGGCCGTAGGTGTCTTATCATCGCTAAACTTGTCTAAGAAGGCCTGCTGAAAAGCATCCCATGAGGTGATCGATCCTATTATAAAGCTAAAGTACCATGTGGAGGCCGCACCAATCAGAGTAAAAGGGAATAAGCGACATACCACATATTCATCGGCTACCCCCAACATGCGCACGACTAGGAAGAAAGAGTGAATATGGTTATCAGCAATGTCTCCCCGCTTAGGGTCGAATTTAGGCAATACTCTTTTTGCATTCTTGGGTAAGGCATGCTGCTGCCCAGGTACCGCTACAACATCCTGTGCAAGCCAGGGAGGGAGTACTCCCGGAGGAGGTGGGGGTTGATTCCCACCTGGAGGAGGCAGTGGAGGTTGATTCCCACCTAGAGGGGGCGGTAGAGGCAGATTCCCACCTGGAGGGGGAACGTTAGCCATATTATGGATAAGGAGGTTCTGGTTGAAGGTTCCTTCAGGGCATTCTTTGTTAGGATTTTCCAAATCAAGCTAGGGATTACCTTTAGAGTGGGAATCCTAAGGAATTTCTTCCCAAGGAGTGTCGATACTTTGCAAAGACTTTAAGGGATAAATTCCCCTAGGGTCTTTGGGTTGATACCCTAGCAGATCATAGATTATTTACAGAATGAAACACACATTCCATACAACCATGATGATAATATAAACAAACTATACGAAAAAGGGGTGCACTTGAAGGTCCTTCGTTTGAGAAGATCCAGTTAGGGTCCAAACCCTCTTTGAGTTCCTTTTAGTCCTTCAACCTGCAAAACAAACAATTCTAGAAAGTACAGCAGTATATTGACCAAGCATCATAAAGAAATCATCTTCATAACATAAGGAAAGGTAGTTAGTCATATGATTAGAAACAACCATTCACATATGAATTATAACATTGGCATCATGAACATGAAGAAGATTTATATCAAGAATGAGACAAGTGTTTTTTTTATTATAAATAACTAAAGTACAGAAAGGAATGATTTAACCTGATTCATCCTTTCGCAGGCTCCAAGTGGAACCGTCCTCCGGATTTGTCTAGTCTCAAGCCTTCAACAAACTCCTTCCATGACTTACTCCATGATCTCTCAAGTAGAAAGACATCATCACACAAGGAAACAAGGGTTTCCTGTAAATGGGGGAAGTGCTAGAAGCACAAGGATCTTTAGACCTGGTCAGGGAAAATCTCAGCAGAGTGATCTTTCTCTCTATTCTCTCCTCCCTTAGGCCTTCCCATTGAAGCCTTTTTATACTTCTCCCAAAGTAGTTTTTTAGTTGGGAATTTGTTGGGAACAGTTGGGCCACGGGCACTAATAGGTAATCAGCAGGTAAAACCCACAATATCCACTCGAAATTAAGGAGTTTTAATTTTTTTAAGTGTTTTAAGACATATACGCGGGTTGGGTATACACAGAATTGCGTACACACACGTTTAACTCACGGTAATGTCGTGTATAGTGAGTAAAACATTGTTTTTTGAATATTTGAACCAGGTCTGGAAGGATGGGTTTCCCTAGGCCATGAGTGTAGCATCACAAACATCAAGAGTGAGGTTTGGAGCTATAACAGATGCCCCCTAATATATGAGGTCAGAAGGGGTACATGATGGCTGAAATGTATTAAGCAAGTTCATGGAAAGGAAATCTGCCAAAAACTGAGAAGGACTTCACCAGAGGTCAGCCTGACAAGCCACAAAAGGAGATCATAAAGAAACATTATCTGAGGCGGGCATACCCATGCTCAGAGAAAGTAAAGCATGACCGCATATCAAGTACAAGCGGATCCACTAAGTATACAAGTATAAAGAACTGAAATATACATAATGGATCATCTGATCACGATCGAACAAGTACATGTCTGAATATCACATATAAGAATTTCAATGATGCTGAAGAATGAACCAGATTACTAATATCAAAGACTGATCACAAAAGGTACCAAATGAACATGATGGAGTAGGATGGTACTACACTGCAAACTCAGGTGCCAGCATATAGAATGTCACCATGAATGACTGCAACATATAAGGTAGAGTGGTATCAACTAGCAGCAACAGGAACAACTGTCAAGTGACCCAATGAATGCTGATGCAACCTGAGGTCTTCATCGACCGTTGTGGTACATTTCTGCACTATGGGAATAAATGATCTGGAGTCGACCATGTGAGAAATTGTTTGAATACCGGTCTTTGATGTATATCGTTAACAAACGCGAGACTACTCACCGATAATGATAATGAGTGTCAAGGTACCCAGTATAATCTAACAAGTGTGAATAAATGAGCTGGAGTCGAACACCTGTAAGAATATATCAATCAGGAGACAATGATGGTTTCCCACTCTCGATAGTGAAGGATCTGCCACTAATGACTGCAAACCCCAAGGTACTGCCAAATGGACTCTAGATCTTTTCCCCAGAGCAATGTGTCATAGTCGATAGGGAAAGATCCACTAGAAGGAAGGCATTAAGGCATCCTTCATCAATCTAGCATGAGTGTAACCCGTAGGCCAATAATATGGAAGGAATCGATGAAAAAGATGTAGTAACCCAACCGAAGCACGTTTCCGGTGTACACAAGATGTAGCTAGCACACGACAGAAACCCTCTGAACCAACCAATAATGAAAGCTAACACAGAAGCGAGGTATCCACCAATAGGGTCTAATGGAAACAAAGGTATTGCACGAATCCCAATGTGTGATAATGTAAGCTGATGTCAAACACAAGGGAAACCACTCAGTCAAAGACCCATGATACTGATCAATGCTGAGCACAAGGTGACCTATCAATAATGAAAATAGGTCTAGGGTGTAGCTCTAGGCCTGTCCTCAGAGCAAGATGTCGTCGTCGATAAGGACAAGACCCGCAGAAAGAAGTCAATGGGGACCTTCTCAAACCGGCACGAGTAAAGGACCAATATAGTTGATGTGATGATAGACATGATACTGAAAACCGGGGATGACCGACTGAAAAATGAGTCAAGAGACACCGCAGAGAGGCCGACTCAGGCTAACTTCCCTTGAACAAAAGCCGACTCAATGTGACCATGTGGCAGCATATGATGATTCTGTATAAGTTTGTCATGCAGGAGGCATGAACGAACCCTCCATATGATTGGAAGAGATAACCAATCGTGGGAGGACTGACTCAATAACAAGGTTAAGGCCTGCCTAGGTCAAACTAAATCCCGCCCAAACGGATGAGACTTTGCTTTGAGTTCTTTGTTCAAGGTAGACACGACTGACTCTAGCTACGAACAATAAGTGGAAATATTGTCCCGTTCCCGCTCTTTTTTTGGAATATATAAATTTTTTTGTATTTTTCTTTAAGCTATAAAAAGGATAAAAGAATTATATAGTACAGTGGAAAGAACGAGTGTTGGTGAAACAGATGATCTAGTTCCTGGTATTGGAACGTTCCTATGCTCAATGCAGGGAGGTGAAAACTGGTCAAAGACACTCAAAGGTGTGTTCCTTCCACAGATCAAGGTGTGTCAAGTTGCAGAAGGCAAGGGCATGCAAGTTTGATTTCGCAGTAGTCATGGTCAAAAGTTGGCTTAAACACAAGTCCAAGTGAAGCCAACTTAAGTCCAAAAGGGTGCAAATGGTCAAAATGAAATGCAGTAGTACAACTCAACACAAAGGAGCCTCTAGGGTATAAGGCCAGAACAAAGCGAAGAAGCAAAGAGGAATGAGTCTTCATCGCATAAGTCATGGTGGGACTATAGAGGACTCCCGAGCCTACTCAGATCAGAGCAACATGGGAAACAAATGTTAGTAAGGTGCTAACTACGATGCCCATGAAAAAGATGGCTCTACCATCGTGTCATGATTTTAAAAAATCGGCGAGTGAAGGTGGCTTGAGAACCATAATACGATGGGATCAACCCTATGGCAAGTGTATCGACAGATGGAGGCTAGTATGCATAATGCAACAGAAAAATGGCTTCCCTAACCTATATACCAGTAAAAAACGATACCTTCCATGACGGGCCAGCGGTCATGGAACCAACTCAAAACTATCAAAAAACGTCCAAAATGTCCTGAAAATCAAACCATTCTCAACATTCCAAGCTCCCAAGTTAAAAGTTACATGAGACCAAACAAAATCAAGTTTTGAAAAAAAAAAATTCATTTTCAAAGCCTATAAAATAGTTTTTGGACTCGCCATTTTCACCATTTGAGTTTGAGAGCAGAGGAGAGGAGAAAAAGAAGCAAATTTTTCCATACGCCAAATTCAACCGTTCAAATCCTTCCAAAATCACCAGGTAACCTCTATACTTGTCTTGCATTCAATTGTGACTAGTTTTAGAATTTTTAATTTAAGTTTTACCGTTGAATTTTTTGTCAAAAATTTCACCGCAGCGTATACGCGAGTTGGGTATATGAAACCCGCATACACGCGGGCCCGACACTCGACTGTGTGTAAAGGGACCCACGTATATGCCACGAACATTTCAAATAAAAAAACTAACAGTCCAAAATCATTTTTTCTTCAGGATGCCAGTCACTTGGCGAGAAAGAGAGAATACCTCAGTGGATGATGAGGTCATGAACGATACCAATGCTTTGAATGCCTTATGGGGATGTGGTTTGCTAAAATTATTCAAAATGCCAAATATGAAAGCAAACACACACCTGTTTGAGATGCTCATTCACTACTGGATCATCGAGGATGATTCATTTATGATTGACCAGATGCCACTCAGGATAGAAGTGGACGACATTTATTTCATCATAGGCCTTTCCTGAAGGGGAGAGGTAGTACATTCGAGGGGCAGGACATGAGGCAGTCTCTCGATCGAGGACTATGTACATATATATTGCCCGGGACATCTAGAGAAGGTTGGAAGTCAAATTCCAATCAAACATGTGGAGAGTCTATCACTGAGGATAATCTTGTTCACTATAGCTAGAGTGAACGGATCAACTTCTCTGCACTAGGCATCACGGCCAGCCATGAGCTTGGCGGTAGATTGTCTCACCACCATATTTGACTGGTGTACTCCTCTTCTGGCCAGCCTGAAAAGCCAGCTTACTTCCATCAAGAGAGGGCAGACCAAAAACTTCGGATATGGGACTATTTTGTGTTCTTTCTTTTTTGAGAGGGTCCCTGCACTTCGACCTAGAGTACCAGTTTCAATCAGCACCCCACGAGATCCACGAATGGGTAGGTGGGCTGACTTGATGAAACGTCTAGGAGGTGGGGACGTCCCACGGACTGCATTTGACGATGAATTCTTCTCCTGGTGGGAGGATCAGATCATTGCCATAAATGAATACCCTTATGTTGGGTTGGATTCCTGAGGGGATCCCGATCTAGTATTACCACCGACCGCAACATGGGGTGACATAGGTAAGTATTTTTATTTTTATGATTTTTTTGTGATTTTTTCAAATTAATGAATTTTGAAAAATATTTTTGAGAGGATTCAAATGATTAATGTGATGATAATGTTCCAGATATTGGGTCGATACGACTAGATGAGTTACCACGGCACAGACGTCGTGGTCGAGGGGCCGAAGAGGCAACTGCAGACACAGAGCGACTGCTACACACAGTTCAACAGCACTTGTTGAGACTCACTCACGAAGTACTAGTGGCTGCCGTAGAGGATCTTCCTGTAGATATGCAACGTCATGTGGTTGGCATGCCACGTGACTGGGTTCGCACTCTTAGGTGTGTGGCCAATGAGATAGTTACCTATTTAGTTGTTCATCCTGATCCGGGGCATTAGATGTACTGGAAATGATTATGGGCATTTGAGTCCCAATTTTTGTATATTATTTTGGACACACTTATGTACACTAGAGATGTTTTATGATATATATATATATATATATATATATATATATATATATATATATATATCTATATATATATATATATATATATATATATCTATATATATATATATATATATATATATATATACAGTGCAGCGGGACCAATGCATACTCCCCTTGACACCATCAATTGACCAGTTGGATAGCAGAGTACCCAAGCTGCGGAAGCGAGGTTTCGAGTGTGCCGACTAGCACCATCGGCGAATCCAAGATAGACCAAGTCATCCATCAACTCCTGGCACAGCAGACCAAAAGTATCGATATCAAAAACCCTCAATGAGATATGTACAAATATACAAAATGTATAAAGAAGCCATTGCCTAGTTACTACTTAAGCAAAGTACTTCTTGAGGTAGAGCCCGTTTCGAGGCTCCACCAACTTGTTTCCTTCAAAATCGATTAACTCATACGCCCCTTTTTCTAAAACTCGTTTAATAATGAAGGGACCGTACCACATAGGCTTGAACTTGCCTGCCCCCAAGGTGTCCTTATCTTGGTCGTAGACCAAGACGAGGTCGCCTTCAGAAAAGACCTGAGGATGGACAGTTTTATCATACTGGGTTTTAACCCTTTTCTTATGAGCCTCATTGATTGTGGCGGCATCTCAACGCTACTCATCGAGATGTTCCAAATGAAGGAGGCGCTCTTTGAGACTAGAAGTCTCTGGAAGGAGCTCAACAGCTAACTTAAGAGATGGAATTTCACATTCGATAGGAAAGATAGATTCCATCCCATAAACTAACTGAAAAGGTGTAAAACCAGTAGCAGTCTTTACGGAGGTTCGGTATGCCCAAAGAGCCGGATACAACATAAGATGCCAATTGGACCGATTTTTGTCGATTTTCCTTTGCAGGATCATCTTAAGAGTTTTGTTGACTGCCTCGACCTGTCCATTGGCCTGAGGATAATAAGGAGATGAATTTTCCTGGCGGAAACCCAATTTAAGAGCCAATTGAACATTAGTTGATTCTGGAAATGATTGCCATGGTCAGTGAAAATCTCTCTCGGGATACCGAATCTTGAGATAATCTGATTAAAAAGGAACAATGCTGCCATTTCACTATCGTTTTTATAAGTGGGAATAGCCTCGTCCCACTTCGTAAAGTAGTCTACAACCATGATATTGTTCTTGTGATTCGCTTCTGAAGGCGGATTACAAGTTGTAAAATCAATACCCCATTTATTAAAAGGACCGACAGTGACAACAGGAAAAAGAGGAGCTGGATGTGTGCGCATCTTCCAAGTATAGATTTGACAGGGGTGACAGCATTTGACCGCTTCAACACAATCTTTGAATAGCGAAGGCCAAAAATAGTCGGCACATAAGATACACTGGGTTGTAGCAAGCCCTGATAGATGACCACCACAAGCTCCACTGTGGCAGTCATTGAGCACTGACTCTGCTTCCTCTAAGGTTAAACAACTCCGAAGGATTGAATCAACCTTGCGACGATATAATGTATCACCTATGATAACATAGTTCTTGGCCAGGTGACGTAATTTTCGGCGTTCATCCTTAGAGAAAGTAGAGGGAAACTTCGAAGTCTAGAGATAGACAATGATATCTCCATACCAAGGATCGAGTGAAGAGATGAGGAATAAATGTTCGTCGGAAAAACTTTCCTCATAAATAGTATCCTCTCCACAAGGCAGCTCAAAAATTAGCTCGGTGAAAACCATGGATTTCTTAGACTTGGCGGACAAAAACTCGAAATCAAATTCTTGTAAAATGACTATCCATCGATTATATTTGCCCCCAATCACTCGCCTACTGAGGAAAAATTGAAATGGATTGACCACCGCTAAGACAGAAGTTTTGTGTAGCAAGATATAATGATGGAGTTGCTGGACAGCATGTACAGCTGCCAAAGCCAACTTCTCAACCGGAGTATAGCGAACTTCAGGACCTATTAAGCCTCGACTCAAATAATAAATCACATGCTCCATGATAGCATCGTCTTCCAGAATGAGAATCATACCAATGGTTGATTCTGCTACAACGAGATATAAAAGGAAGTCCCTACCATAATCCGGTGGACTCAAAAGCGGGGCAGAGACTAATGCCTTTTTCAAAGCATCGAACGACCGCTGCGCAAAGTCGTCCCATACAAATGGAACTCCTTTACGTAGCAAACACATAAATCCTTTAGTGATCTCGGCATAGTTTGCTATAAACCTTCTTAAGAAATTAGCTTTCCCTTGAAGACTTTGAAGTTGTCGAATTGAGGACGGGGGAGGCAACTGAATTATTGCCTCAACCTTGAAGGGATCAACTCGAATCCCTTCATTTGACACGATGAACCCTAATAACTGACCAGATGTAACCGCGAAAACGCACTTATTGGGATTCAACCGGATCTTATAAAAATGACATCACTCAAAAACCAATCGAAGGTGACTAGGGTGATCAGTTCTCTTTCGAGAACGAGCAGCTAGATCGTCCAAGTATGCTTCGATGATATGTTTAATGTCGTGGAAAGCATATGACATGGCCCGCTGGAAAGTAGCTCCAGCATTTTTAAGACCAAAAGGCATCTTTCTGTATGCAAAGGTACCCCAAGGACATATAAAAGCTATCTTATGTTGATCTTCAGGACGGATAGAGATTTGATTATAACCGGAAAAACCATCCATGAAGGAAAAAATCTCATTACCCACACACTCGTCAATAATCTGATCAATAAATGGTGTGGGGTAATTATCTTTGGGACAAGCTTTATTTAGGTCCCTAAAGTCAATTTAGACTTGTATTGTTCCTTGCTTTTTATCCACAGGGATTGGATTAGAAACCTAATCGGTAAGAGGAACAGGGCATATAAAACCGGCCTTGAGTAGCTTCTCTACCTCAGCTTTAATGGCTGCTGCTTTCCTAGGATTAACCGGCCGAAGCCTTTGACAAACTGGTTTGGCATTTTCATACGTCTTGATCTCATGTTGAACTATAGATGGATCAATGCCAGGCATTTCTTCATAAGACCAAGCAAATACATCTTGAAATTCCTTGAAAAGGTCGGTGTAAACTTGAATTTCTTCAGGGGAACATTCGACTCCGATGAAGAGATTCTCGATCACGTTAGGGTTCGTAGAGATGTTTATAGGTATCATTTTTGAAATCACCGACATATTACCTTCGGCACGAAAGTGTGCTGGAGCCAAAGGATTTGATACCGTACAAACATCACTAGTAAAGAGCTCGGAGAACCTAGATTCTACTTCCTGCAATGGAGGAAGAAAATATGAGCGATGGTGTAAGTCTTCCCAAGGTCGATCTACACCCATCATTACTTCTAGGATTGCTTCTTCAGAAGGTAAAACCGTATCTAAGCAGTCCAAGGCAGAGGTAGAATCAAGGGTCCAGGCCGGGGCCACATCACCATCTAGCTCCTCCTCAAAAAAAGGAGTAGAGTGGTCGTCTGCAGAGTTAACGATAGCCTGGTATCTAAGCTTAGTTGCAGACATAGGGAATGCCATTCCATTAACTTGTCCTTCAGCTAATGTGGTCATAGGTGAAGGCAAGGTCCAAGGGTCCGAAAAATAATGAGTTCAGAAGAACTCTTTTCGAGGAGACTCCATAGATGATGAAATGACATTGATCCTAGCGATAGGAGAGGGAAGATCAAAGGTACCCATCAATGAAGAATACATTCCAACTCCTAGATTCTCAGTAGGAGGACAAGGGTTATCCACTAAAGGAACAATAGAGTCAAAAGTTGCTTGAGGATCGACTAGACAATAATCCAATTGATCAACCTTAACGATTTTCCCTTCATGATGAAAGCAAATGAATCAAAACAGAGTCGAGACAACGACGTCCATTTCGTATACCCAGTTCCTTCCTAAGAGATTGTAGTCTAGGTTAGCATCAATGACTTCTAATTCAATATTAACGACCTTCCCCCCAACACATATGGGAAGGGTCGGGATAATCCCATGTGGCCTATGAGAATGTCCATCAAATGCAGTCAGGAGGGTAGGTGAAGGAACATCGGAAGGCGATCCAATAACCTTCCAACATGACATCGACATGACGCACGTGGAAGCTCCTTCATTAATAACGGTACGAAAAATGTTAATTTTCTGGTATGTAGAGTTTATTTGGAAAGCCATATGATGAGGGAGTCAGTTTTTGACATTTAACATGTCGAAAGTGAGCACTAAAGTGTTAATTAGATCAATTGCCCCGATCGCCGAAAGTAAAGCACTTCGTTGAGCTGGACACAACTGGAGAACCTCTAAAGCGGACATGGTGCATGGACTCTGAGCCAGATCCTCAACAATGGAGTAATTCTGGGTGGCCCTAGCATTATGATTAATAGTCGCGCGTTTAGCGGAACCTTTCGGTATCCGTGGTATAGTCTCAACAGTGGGTCGCTCAATATGAAGGACGGTATTTCCGGGAGCAGTTTTGTACTTGGAAGTTTCTGCGTCGCCATAATCATGTGACCGAGTGGCCACATGGACATTGGCACGCAACATGAAAACATTTGATGACTTTTCCCCTTCCTGGTTGCCCCCTACGGAGGTACCAGGGTTTGAACTCGTGCCGGAAAGAAGTTGCTGCCCTTGGAGAAAAGGGTTGGTTAACACAGCTTGAGAACTAGAAGTCCCTTGCTACCCTAACAAGCGCTGAGCGTCTTGAATCTTGGGGCAGAGATGAGTTAAATGGTATCCACTACATAACTTGCATGGAAACTTGACTTTCTTTTTAGACTCATTTCTACCACCACCAGCATTATTGAAAGGATTATTTGCATCAGTCTTCCCATCTTGACTCTTTTTCTTACCTCGTCCTTTCTTCTTCCCATTCGAATTTTGACTTCCTTTGGGGTTTGCATATTGGACGACATTGATTGAAGAGGGTTGGAAAGACGAAGGGTTAGACGATGTGACCTGGTTATTAGAAGCAGTTTGTAAAGACAACTGTTGCAGTTGACTCAACAGGTTCACCGCATTTGTGTCTACCGATCCAACGATACCATCCGCGTGGGGACCTGGCTTCAACTTAGCTATATCAACCTTAGTCCCGGGAGCATCAAGCAAGATTTTTTGTAGAATCCCAGACTGAGAATAAATCAACTCTAATTGTTGGGCTCTAAAAATAGCTTGCTCCTCATAATAGACTTCGGACAGGGAGACATCCTTAGAGATTTCAGGTTGTAAAGATTTCAAAAACCGTTCAAGACGGTATTTCGGGGGAATCTCGTCTTTAATAAGCCTCTTTTTTCGTCTCCATTCCTGAATGTGGTCAGAAATTTGAGTCACCGTGTCCTGACGGAAATTGGCCAGAAGTTCAGTTCCGGCATCATAACGGACGGGCAACTGGAAATGATTTAAGAAAATATTAGCTAAGTCGGCGAAAGATGTAAAGCTGCCCCCTAGCAACTCTATATACCACTTGGCCGCATTACCAGTCAAGGTGCGTTGAAAAAGTCTCAACCTAATCGAGTCATCAATAAGGGATTTTGATGAGCACCACAGATGGAATGTGGTTACGTTTTTGCCCGGGTCTTCATCGCCCTTTCCCTCGAACTTTGGAATGTCCGAAGGGAGTTTGGTTGGGACCGGAGGCCAGGCCGAATTGTATTTGATTGGATCATTTGTTAATTTCGTGAGATCTAGAAAATTCAATGTTGCCAGAAAAGGAAGCCTAGGAGGACCATGGGGATTCCACCCAGACTGGGTGGAGTTCCCAAAGTTCTGAAAAGATTGGCCTGGACTTTGGAAGGCACTAGGTTGCTCGAAGTAGCCCGCAGAACCAGCTGAACCAAAAGGCATACCTTGTGATCCAGCAAAACTGGAGTTTGATCAACTCCAGCCGAAAAACCTCCATAACCGGCGAAGCTCCCTCCTAAAGGATTATAAGGAGTCAATAACCCCTGATAAGGATTCCAAGAAGAAGCTAAGGGAGGAATACTTTGAAACGAACTAACCATGGAGTACGACCTATTCCATTGTTGGCCGAAAAATAGATTCCCAGTTCCCATGCCACTAACCACAGGGTTATTCCAACCTTGAAAGGGATTACTGCTTTGTCATGTAGCGGAAAAAGGCATATATCCTATCGTCGGGTTGGAATGTGGTATATGACCACTTCCAAAAGGAAAACCCTGAAATGAAGCCGATCCACCCATCATGGATGTGGAGGCACTAAATGGAACTGATGGAATACCCTGTGAATGGGTGCCAAATGGGAAGAATCCAATACTAAAAGCATTGGCTTGGGAATTTCCACTCGTAGAAGGAATGGAGGTAGACCCAACTAAAGATGTGCTAGAAAAAGACCCAAATAAAGATGCAGAGGGGATGGAGATGGTTCCTCCCCCTTGTACTGATGTTGGAGTCTACATAGTTGTAGCACTTGTGGTAGAAGCCATGCTTCCAGTAGTAGCCATCGATGGTAAGTGCGTAATATGACCTGGACTTGACGGTCTATGCATCGGAGACCCAATGTATTGTAATACTTCTGGATAACTAGAAGGTAAGGGAGAATTCAGAGCCGCTAACGACTCTTGAAATTCTTCTACTTCTATGTTATCTTCCGATTGAAAGAGAACTCGAGAAAGAACTGGAGTGTTCCTCTCTTGTTCCGCGGAAGTACCAGGCCTATTTTGAACACTAATGTCCCTGTGAGGAGGATCAATCCCCGATGCGTCAGCTGCCACGGGATGAAACCCACCGGCAATATTACCTCTGCACCTTCTAGGAGAAGGCTCTAAACTTGGTGGTGAAAGACCACGAAGTCTTCGAGATCGTCTAGGTGATCGGTCAGCCACTTTGAATTTTTTATTAAGTTCTAGCTAAAGACTCAAGAAAAAATGAAAGCTAGGCCAACTAAGAGCACATAGCACACACTAAAAAGTCCCTAAAAGATATCAGCCAGTCAAACAACTTTCGAGTATTTCCACTTCGGGTGATGAGGACCAGACACCAAAATACAAGAAAGTGAAGTAAGGGGCCTTTCGAAGATAGTCTGGGATAATGACGGCCCAGTCCTACCAGCGAAGGTAACAGAGGAAGTTACACTGACCTCCTAACAACAACCTGCACTGGTGCAAGCCCCCAAGCTTCGCAAGGGTGCCCTCCAGTAGTACCGTTGAGAGTGATACAACGTCGACCTCAGGTGCCACGGGATTCCCCTCCGCAGCCACCTATGTAGATCCCTAGGAGTAGCAACTAAGGTTACCAACTCGTATCAGAAGCCAGGCGGAACAGTCTTGAGGTTAGATCCGACAAGTAGGAGAGGGGGTATCTCTCTTCCTTATCTTCAAAAACCCTCGTGCTTAACTCCCAGATCCGGAGCTTTCCTGGTCTCCCTAACGCTATTGGATTTTCACTCACTATTTAGACTCCTATGTTTGACAGTTTAAATGGCCTTGGAGAGTTTTCTCTCCACTCGCCTAATCCAAGGCCCTAAAATATCCTAAAACTTGTTGGTGTGTCTAACTTGACAATTATGAAAAGTTCTAGTATATTTTAATTAGCACTTGCTTTTAAATGGGTTGTTCTTAAGTCAAGGGATAAGCGGAAATGAAACTTGTGGTGTTCTGACACAAAAGAAAATAATAAAAACCAAACTATATGCAAATGCACTCGTTTTGTTCTTTGATGAAAGAAATTTCTACTAGGTTCAAAGGAACTTCAAAGAAAGCAACAAATTTTTCTTTTCTTTTCTTTTACTCAAGCTTCACACTCACAAAAGTTAACAAAAATATGGATGTCCTAAAAAGATATGCAAATTTATCCTAATGCAATCAGTACATGCTGATGCAAGACTTAAGACTACTCTAAATCAAGAAATGAAAGTAACTTGTTTATCAAAATGATTTGCCACTTAAAATGTTTAGATGGAATATGAGTTGCTAATGCTCATTTTCATCTCTACACTAAAATCAAGTTTCAAGACAAACAAAAATGCACTTTCATTCACTAAAAGAAACTAAATCAAAACAAAGTTCAAGAAAGCAAAACCAAGTTTTTCAAGAAGTTTTCTTCAAAAGCAAAAGCAAAACGTCTTTTCAAAAGTGCTCTCAACAAGACTGAAACTTTATGATTGAAAAATCGGCAATAAAACACTTTGCAAGCTGACAACACAACATGGATGAAAACTCAACAAAAAAATGTGTTTCGAGATGCTCTTAACAATCAAAAGTAGCAATAAGAGCTTGGCAACAAATACCAAAAGATCAAAAAGACAATTTCCAAGAAAGTGTCAATCAACAACTTTCAGAAAGCAAGAAAAGTAGATGGTCTCAAAAATGTAGTTTCGACAAGCAAACAAAAAGGTCACCAAAACAAGATTTGACACAAAGATTGAGATCAATCTTCCTGCCTTGAGGAATCAGAGCAGCCAAGATTCCTGGCAAGAAATCTTGCGTGCTTAAACAAAAATGATGACGCTTGCAAAAACAAATAATACCAACACTTTCCTCAATCAGAGAGAATTTGAAATTAGATACTTGCTTTAAAACTAAGCACTGACACAGAAAAGTAACTGTTCAGGACTAAATCAAACCAGCAAACAAACCTTCGGAAACAAAAAGATTTGAAAAATCTTGAAAATTACAAGATATACGCGACTGTGTTAGTGCACAAATGCGTGTATACGCGACTAAGCCTAAGGAAACATGCATATACGCAGGTTTACTTAAGGAAACATGTGTATATATTCTTCTGTAAACTGGAAAAACAACGTATATAAAATATTTCAAGAAAAAACAAAAAATAGTTTGAAGAAACTGATCAAACTTACAATTCAAGTTCCTACAGGAACAGACTACACAGTAATAGCAAGCAAACAGACAATTGAGCCCTTATTGGCTTGAATAAACCCAAACTAAGAACAACAATATTGTTGTCCCCAGCAGAGTCGCCAATTCTGTTAAGGGATAAATTCCCCTAGGGTCTTTAGGTTGATACCCTAGCATATCATAGGTTATTTACAGAAAGAAACACACATTCTATATAGCCATGATGCTAATATAAACAAGCTATACGAAAAAGGGGTGCACCTGAAGGTCCTTCATTTGAGAAGATCTAGTTAGGGTCCAAACCCTCTTTGAGTTCCTTTTAGTCCTTCAACCTGCAAAAAAAACAATTCCAGAAAGTACAACAGTATATTGACCAAGCATCATAAAGAAATCATCTTCATAACATAAGGAAAGGTAATTAGTCATATGATTAGAAACAACCATTCACATATGAATTATAACATTGACATCATGAACATGAAGTAGATTTATATCAGGAACGAGACAAGTGTTTCTTTTATTATAAATAACTAAAGTACAGAAAGGAATGATTTCACCTGATTTGTATTTTCGCAGGCTCCAAGTGGAACCGTCCTCCAGATTCGTCCAGTCTCAAGCCTTAAACAAACTCCTTCCATGACTTACTCCATGATCTCTCAAGTAGAAAGACATCATCACACAAGGAAACAAGGGTTTCCTGTAAATGGGGGAAGTGCTGGAAGCACAAGGATCTTCATACTTGGTCAGGAAAAATCTCAGCAGAGTGATCTTTCTCTCTATTCTCTCCTCCCTTAGGCCTTCCCATTGAAGCCTTTTTATACTTCTCCCAAAGTAGTTTTTTAGTTGGGAATTCATTGGGAACAATTGGGTCACGGACACTAATAGGTAATCAGCAGGTAAAACCCACGATCTCCGCCTGAAATTAAGGAGTTTTAATTTTTTAAGTGTTTTAAGACATATACGTGGGTTGGGTATACACAGACCCGCATACACACGCGTTTAGCTCAGGGAAATGTCGCGTATAGGGAGTAAAACACTATTTTTTGAATATTTGGACCAGGTCTGGAAGGAGGGGTTGCCCTAGGCCATGAGTGCAACATCACAAACATCAAGAGTGAGGTTTGGAGCTATAACAAGGAGGTTCTGGTTGAAGGTTCCTTCGGGGCATTCTTTGTTAGGATTTTCCAAATCAAGCTAGGGATTGCCTTTAGAGCGGGAATCCTCAGGAATTTCTTCCCAAGGAATGTCGATACTTTGCAAAGACTCTAGCACAATATCTTCAAGAGAAGGGGCTGCAGATGTCTCTTCACTTATGGGAAAGATCCTTGGCTTTCTTTTAGTTGTCAGAGGTAGACAGTGAAAGATGGGGAGCTGAGAGAGGGAACGAGCATAAGCCTAAGTATGTACTCTGACTAGTTGTTCCTGAGTAATAGGATAGTCCCATAGTATCTCATCTTTGGGTGACCCAAACACGGGACTTAGAGGGATCTCTGCTTCTTCGAAATGAGGCTCTTCCAAATGGGTGGAAGGGTCTTTTCGAAATTTACGATCCATACATTAATCTTTTCGAATCCATGCGCGACATTTGTAGATGAAATCCTGAAAATCTGTGGATAGCGGTTTAGGCACTCCTTCTAGCGCCAATTTGTTGACGCAACGAATTTTGGCTTTGCCAACAAGGGGAACTAACCCGATCGCAAGCCCTGATTAGATCTGCTTTCATTTGGAGTGGCTAGTTCCAACGGGTTTTAAAGGATCTTGTAAACTATTATAGGTGTTGAAAGATTGCTCCCCGGAGGAAGACTTCAGTTAAATCAACAAAAGAAACAACTAACCTATATGTATTAAGTCCTATCTATACTAATTCTACCTACTTATACTAATCTTAACTATTCTAATCTATCCTGCAGGAGCATAATAAAAGAGATTAAACATCATATATAGATTCCAAGTCCAAATGAATCAATTACTGAGTTCACATATGAACAAGGCTATATTAAAGCTTAATTGCAATCTAATTATTCATACAAGAATGCACATTCCTGTTCCTACAAATAAACTTGCAACTGATGTTTAATATAGTTTTGAATCGGGGACCGCTCATGAGTTAACCATGATAAAGAATTACATTCAAATAACCAAGACTAGTCATAAGTTGTATCGTTATCAATATGCACAAAACAAAACACATTTATATTTATGCCAACAATAATACCCTGATTCTAAACACATGAAAGAAGAGGAAAATAAATCTGAAAAAAAGGCTCTTTCTTGACCCAAACAGTGTTCTTTATTAGCATAATACATCAAAAGTTGTTCTGCCCAAAAAAAAAAGTCCTCTAGCCATCTCCAGAGGTAATACTTATGCAGAAAAGACTGACCCTCCATCTTCCCCCCCGACTTTCCAACTTCCAGCTCTTTTCCATATACACATTAAAATATACAGACGTAGAATCGATCTGTGAAACGGTTGACACGTAGAGGCCATATCTGCTGGAGCATTTCATTTCCTGGGTAAATGAATAGATGTTGATTAAAAGAGAATGATTGTGTGTCATCTCTTCGCACCTGTTTTGATCGGACGTTATTCCCTATTATTTCCTGAAGGAAATTTAAGACATTGCGCTCATCATCCCAAATCTGGCATGATTGAAGGTGTGTTTGGAGGTAATAACATCTTGATGGATCAGTGCTATCATAAGTGCTTCCTCTTGACATAGAGTGTGCCTCCATTATGCACTATGGTAGTTCGTATCCCTTTCTTGCAGAGTATGTCTTTGCAATATCGACATCGGTGGTGCAGAGGTGTCGTCTTGATATAAATTGCATTTATCCGTTATCGGGTCCACTCAAACTTGCCTTTATTCTCTTGGTCCTCGCCTTCAAAAATAGTTCATATTAGCTATGATTATGAGAAATATGACAAACATGCCCACAAACAAACCTTGCCTTCAGTCACAGTTTCTATTTAATCTCACAATGCAGAGAAACTATAATTATTAAACCACTGAACCTGTTGTTAAATGTATTCTCGTTGCCCCTAATATTCATTTTTATTCAAGAATCGCTTGACAACGCTTCAAAAGAGGGAAAAAAACGAGAGGGAGATGTGAAAATGGCATATCAGAATCAAAAGGAGCAAGTGCGAAAGAATCGGCCCCTGGTTCAGCCAAGGGTGCGATGCGATCAAGTTGTAATCGCACATCACAGCGGGTAATCACAATGCAACATAATTGATGAAAAGAGATTTTGGGGTAAGGCAAAATCCCCTTTATTTTATAATTTTCGATCCTAAGGCTTGTGGGTTATGGCCCACTTCTCATTCGGAAGCATTAAATATGTGCTTAAGCCTCAGAACCTGTACCATTCACTCTATCAGATTTTCCTTTAAAAACCTAGACCACAACACTTTATCGAAACACATGGGAATACACGGGAAAACCTGCAACTGGACCATAAGGCCGGACTTCAAATACTATACACCCGGATCGATAATTATCGTCGAGTCTGCTCATCACCCCTTCGCATACGCATGTCTCTTCACTTTCTCTGACTGCCGATTGCGATTTTCAATTGGCCGGACCCGAAAATATATAAGTTGCATTTAATAGTCCCGGCGGGTCCACCATATCACATCACACCTTATGTATAAGCCTTGGGCTCTGCCGATTATGATTTGCAATAGGCCGGACCCGAAAATTATATATGTTGTGGTTAATGATCCCGGTGGGTCCGCCATATCGTGGAATATTTGAAGCTTGGGCCTATATACTGGTTGAAAGCGCCGATTGTGAAATGTGATGAGATCAAAGACTTGATCGCATTGCAGTTACTCATGGGAGATAGACCTTTAGCCTTTGCCAATGTGAAAAGCGATATGCGATGGAGGCATGGACAAGCGATTGCGATAAGCGATGAAGGCATGCTTTGGGAAAAGTATAAAGACCAAGGGAGCGCGGAAAGGTAAATTATATGTGCTTGCAAAGTGTTGTAATAGAAATAAAGGCGTGATAGAACGTTTTGTGGGTTGAGTCCACATACGACCATAGTAAATAATGGGGGTTGGTTATATGTGTGGGCATAGAGCACCATGAAGGTTTATGAGGATTGAAAAAATCCCGATGAAGGATATGAATGAAGGGCTAGACTGGGTTATAAATGAATCATGCCATAGAGATTTATTCAGGGGGGGTCTTAACCATTAAGAATTGAATATTTGACTCGACAGAGAGTTAAAATACCTGGGATAAAAACAGATCATTCGAAGAGTTATCATTTGGAGAAATGAAAGATCAAACTTCTAGGGGATCCATTCAAATTTTCTACCAGAGCAGGTTTTCATAGGGTGGTGGTTGTGGCCACAACAGGTCCCTCATACTTAGACACCATGGTTAAAATACTATAGGGTGGAAAAATTAATTAATCCCCTCAAGTATCAATTAATTAAATTTTCTCGCAAAATTAAATGAAAATCATAAGCCATAAATTTAATTAATTAGAGTCAAAATTAAAATGTCATAGGAAAATTAAATTTCTTCAAGTGAAAAATCGTGGGTCTTAAAATAATTAAATTTTGGAGGTCCCCCACCAAATGAATATTGCATATTTCAAGAAAGAATGGACCCTTGGGCCTTGGTGGTTAAGTCAAAATAAAAAATTTGAAGAAATCAACTTAAGATAATTAATTTTGAGCAAATTAAAATGGAATTAAATGATAAATTCAAAATTCCTCAAAAATAAAAATTCAACGACTAAGATTAAAATATGATTAGGTATTTTTTGATGGACAAGATTATTTTGACAAGGATCAAGGAAACTAGCCATTATTTTTCACTTGGAGGATTTATCTGTTAATTAGAGAGTCATTTGAGCCTCTAGCCATTTGATTTTTGGCTAAGAAATCGTTGCAGAAACATTTGTGTAGACTATTGTCCCACTGGGAATTATTTTTTATATCATAATAAAGACTTTTGGGTGCAACTCGAGGTGTCCATGTTCATTGATTTGTGGTATGTACTGACTACAGACTTTCCCATGTTGTGCTAATAAATGGTAAGACCCGTTTTTTCATTAGATGAAGATAAAATCATTTTATTGATAGTTTTGGGCTAATCTTAGGTGATTTGATTTGACATATGATTAACAGATTGTCTTGAGATATATATATATAGTGTTTTCTATTAAAAATGGCAACAAGAAATTCCAATTTAATTTGTCCTTGAATTAAAATTGTGAATTAAATCGAAATTCTATTTTCATAACAACTTGTAATAGTTAATTAAGTTAAATTGACTTAATTGACTTAGGAAATTCATGTTGAAGGTCTATTTAGAGTCACGCAGAGTGATCCCTAAATATTAGGGGCCCAGATTGAGTTCTTTTGAGTTGTAATTAGATAACTCAGTCTAACTGAGTTATAGTCAGTTAAACTAGTTCTAAAAGGAACTACTAGAGGTCTAGCAATGGAGTAGTGCACAAGTGCATCCCCAATACCACACCAACTAACTGAAGATTCACTCATAAATAATTCATGTATGCCATTTTAGATGAAGGCTCAGTTGAGATTAGAGTTCAGGGACTGTGTACAATCAGTTGTATAATTTTCGAGTTGTACAGATGGTGCATGCAATCAATTGATGACTTATTGTTGGATTGTGCAGTTATGGATGAGGAATTTCCTAATTAAATATGAGTTAATTCTCTTAGGAATTATGCAAGGAATTAGGGGCTTGGAAGTTTAGTAAATTGGCTAAGTTTTGGTCAGAGTCAACCTAGGAAGCAGAGAGTTAGATTGTACGAGTGCATGAATTGTTCAGGACAAACAAGCATTGTATGTTCTTCTCATATCTTATGGTTAATGCAATATAGATAGTCAGGGTTTTTAGCAGTTGCTTTCCTTAGAGAAATATTATGTTATGTGCAATTGAAATTCTTACTTTTCTACTTATTGTTTTCATTGATCATTTTTGGTTTCCACTGAGAAGAGTAGAGTAGATTCTTGTCTTGTGTTTTAGCAAATCACATAAGCTGTTGAATATACAGAAAAAATACATGGTATCAAAGATGAAGACAATATAGAAGAGGAGATTTTGAGTTTGTTGTGCAAGTGAAAATTGAATTTACAATTCATACTTCAGAGCAACAATATGTCTTTCAGAGCCACAATGAGGGATCCAATTTTTAGGATGTCTGATG
The DNA here is from genome assembly GCA_031772625.1 of Pinus tabuliformis. Lineage (NCBI taxonomy): Eukaryota > Viridiplantae > Streptophyta > Pinopsida > Pinales > Pinaceae > Pinus > Pinus tabuliformis. The sequence goes on along the minus strand of CM062806.1, from coordinate 77,919,755 downwards.
CCTCCAATCTGTTCCAAAAATAAGCCCTATCCTGTTATGGAGCATATAGGTTTAGGATGTAGAAACGTCCAACCAGTCGCCTGAGTCGTCCAAAGAGCAGTATACCATCAAAATAACTATAAGTCCTGAACATCACCCATCACGGATTCCAAAATGCCGCTAGTCCCCTGGAGAGATCCAGAGAGTCTACAACCACCATATTCCAATCCGGAAGAATGTTCCTAAAGTACTCTAACACTTTTTGAGAAATCATCATGGATTCTTCTAGTAGGATGATGTGGGGATCAAGAGAAGAAATATATCTCTGAGGGAAAGGAATTTTTGTGAGTCCCTTAGACCCCGCATATTGAGTGAAAGGCAGAGAGTCATGTTGCATGGAGGGCGTGCTATGTTGCTCTAAGGGCCGGAGGTTCGGATGAGGAACTAATAGGAATGTCAATGAGGGATGTAGAATCAACAAATGAAATCGACTTAAACTTGGACCTCTCTCAAAAATGTCTAGTACCCCGTTTCTCCAATGGCCGAATGGTGATGTTAAGAGAGGAGTTAAGGCTAATATTCTGGGAGGTTTGAGGATGCTCCCGATGGATAGATAAGGTTTTCAGGTCAAGGGTCGAGTTAGAAAGCAAGAATTCAATGTTGTTATCCATCGAGTTTCTGAGGGAGGAATTAGGTGGCCGAAGGGAGGGTGGGGAACCAAGTTGGAAGGGAGAGGAGTATGCTTAGAAATTCCCAACAGAGAAGGATGAGATTGGGATGTCACAAGTTTATGGTATATCAAGGATTCCGAGAGTGGGGGAGGTGAAATCTCCAGCACCAGTGGAGGGGAAATGTGTGGGAGAAAAGGTGGATGTTCAACCAACAAAGGAGAGGTAGAAAATTGTACACTACCTGTATAAGTCGAAGCTAATGGGGAAGTGTGAGGGGAGGATGGCCCAACAATGGGAGAAGCGGAAGATGGGTAATCCAAAGACCTCACACCAAAAGAAGTGGGATAGTTGTAATGATGGGTACCTGATTGTCGATGTTTATGTTTGCTATATTTCTAGCTGGTACCATCGTTCCCACCACCATATTGCGGTACCTTTTCCCATGCAGCGCCCTTATCATTCCAAGTCGCGCCTCCCACAACCCCCTTCTTCCTGTGTCTCTGAGGGAACTATGCCATGAGATGCCCTGTGTGGTGGCAAATAGCGAAATCGAATACACCAAAAATCTAGCCTTTGATGAATATAGATCTTATCCCAAACCAAATCAATGTGCGTAGGAAGTCCCCTAGAGAAGCCACATTCAATTAATATCAGGAAAAAGTTTTGTCTCTAGCTCCCAAACACTTCGGGTATGCAGAAATGAATTTACCAATGGCGTTTCCAATGTCTGTAAAGACCCTTTTAGTCCAGAACTCAATGGGAAGACCCGCTAGTTTAACCCGAATAAACTAGTTGCGAGGGGTATCCCTGAGAGGGTTAAAGCCAATATACCATGGATGAAGTGATAAAAACCAACGCCCTCGCACCCACGACAGCCTGTGACTTTTCTCCAAATTCTCATGATGTAAGAAATGAAATTGCACCAAGAATTACTGAGGCAGTTAATTGTAGGAGTGTAGCCGAGGAGCGATTTCCACTTAGTCGCAACCCGTATCCTCATCTCCTCTTCCTGCGTGTCGACAAAGTACCAATGACACACCAAAGCTTGTTTCTGAAGGCTAATCACTCGGTCCAAGAGAACATCATAACTAAAACTCAATAACTACGTTTGTGGAGAAGTTCCAACCGCCCGACATCGTGGTTTGGTCTTAGGGCCACTAGAGGCAGCGTGGCGATGTGTAATCTGTGGAGGATCCACATATGTGACATTTGCATAGTCCCCCACAAACAAGTGTGAAAGTGTTGTCTGCGCTTCCGGTAAAATCCGAGTTGCATGGTGCCCTGCTTTCAAATGTGCTTGTCACAGAGAAGGTCGTGGGGTCAGTGAAGGGCCAGGTGGATGTGCCATCTCAACCTCCAGGGTGGCGCGGATGTAAGCCTCGTGTTTTGAGGTGTTGGATCTGAAAAGATCTGATAGGTCCATACACCCCTAGTAGGAAAACAATAGGAGTCAAATTACTGGTCCAACTCGAAGGGTCAGAGTTGGTAGAAAAATACGGGTGTTAGAGGTGGGTAAGGTAGAGATGGGGGAAAACGCCAACCAGGACAGAGGATGTTAAAGGGCCAGTGTTAAAATTAAAAGAATATTTTCAGGAGGAAGTCCAAAGGACTCAAGTCCCATCACCAGTGATGGTATGCAACACGTAGCACCCACGACACAAAAATCCCCAACCACACCGCCGCCGATTTACATCCCAATTTGGAAAATTAATGTAAATAGAAGGAAACTTCCCAAAATACCAACCCCTGATTAGAAGGGATGTCCGAAAATCAAAATTAAATGCCTAAAGTTTGCAGAGCATAAATAACTGAAATAATGTTGCCTTGTAATATGCCAGCCTCGACCACATGGATAAGAAACTACAAAAATTTTGAATTGATCGAAAAAGAGGGTAATGTGAGAAATTGGTAAGTCCATCTGAAATAGTGCACCACCTGTGAAATTCAGTTTCATATAAAACATGAATAAAACAAAAAATTAACAAGGTATAGCAATGGAGAGATCATCCCGCACAACAACAACAACAACATCCCAAGCATGTCCACCATCTATTGCAGCATCTAACACCAAAATTTTTGCATGGTCCATAAATGATGAAAGTATCAATTCACCTTCTCTAGAGTGTTGAATAATTAGTGGTCTCTATATAGGATCCATGGTCTTGGTTCCATGAGAGACAGACAATCTTAAGAATGTCAACCCACAGAGGTATGTGGTCTCCGTCGTAATAAGCTCAATTGATCACAAATGATACACTATAAGATATATATGGAAATGAAAAATGTGACAACAATGTGAAATATTTCAGAGGGAGGATGTTAAACATGTCCAAGGGATCGGGAGTGGAGAGACCTCGATATCCAGTCAACCTCTAATAAAAAGGACGCAGATGGAACCACTAGAGATAGGGAGAATGGGAGACCAATTTATATCAGAAAAAACCAGTGACCATACAATACACAATCATATGGAAAATATTATACATTTGCAAAGGTGTGGCATTGATGAGAACATAAAAACATATATGAGTTCCTCATATTTGGTTAGAAATTTTCTTTCAAATTCCTGCATTGCACTGGCCTCTCCAATCTTGTTTTGTGCCTCTCCTCTCCTTATTATGCTCAACAACTCTCTGAAAGCCATGAATAAAATAAAATCCCAAATCCAAGTTATGCGATTCTAAAGTTGTCCTACAGAGAACGGGTTTTAGTTTGTATTTCTAACTAGTGGAAAATTTCGTGAAGTTTCGATTTCATTCTAATGGCATCTTTCTAATAACGAGTGCATGAATTAGATAGTGAAAGGTAATGTTACAATTATTTCTAGGATGAAATGTGGGAAAACATCTCCTTCCCTTGTCTTTGCTTGGATTCATTCTCACTTGATTTTCATTTTGTTTTTTTATTTGAAGTTTTCAGATTTATAGCATTGTCATATATTTCAATTCGCAATTCACTTATATTTTTCATTTATTGGGTGGAGAGGTCAATCTTAAATGGTAAGATGATATTTAAAAATTATATATATAGATAAATATTTAGAAAGATGTTTTTTTTAATACCATATAAACAAATATAAATAAATTAAAATGTATATTGATTAACGAAAATTGAAAAATATTAATATATGAAAATCACATATTTTGATAAAATGTTAAAAACTAAAGGATTACTCTTAATCGTAATAAATTTATGGAGATTTGCATGTGCACATAATCCACAAACTAACATGGAATATGTAAGAAGACATACAATGAATGTATCACAAAGGTTAAAAAAGAAATGGTTGTTATGGTTCTTGTTAATACAGGTTCGAGCATATATACTTCTCTCGTATAATGGTGTATTAATATAGAAGCCTTCACAAAGGGTCAACAAGTCCTGTCCCATATGATGCAACCAAAAATCAGCTAAATGTTTATTTACAAAACCACTTTCCTCATATTGGATGTTAGATGGGGATTTATTGCAAATTACACCTGAAGTGTTTGATAAAATGATCAAAGAGGAAGAAACCATAATTATCCTGAAGGCGGTATCAGGTGTGGGCATAGGTGATTTGGACAAGCCTCAAAGCAGTTCAATGAGTTTGTATCGGGCCCTTGCATAAGTAGTATTGATTAAATTGCAAAAGAGTCTGATATCCAATGAGACGATGCCACATAATCAAACGAGTGTAGGCCATACTATATATCAGGTAGTTTGGTGGAATTAACCGGTCCCCTATTTTATAATCTGATGCTATGTTACCTAGTGTCAATCTCGTGGGGGCTATATCCACAATTGATTGATAAGTAGTGATTTCCTATCGAGCCATCTTGGGCCTGTTACTTGCTAGTGTTACCAATGTCACCTAAGTTGGGCATGCTACCTTCTTGTTTTACACATATCATGTAAGTTGGGCTCGTTACTTGCTTGTGTTACAAGTTGGTCATGTTAGTGCTCTTGTTACCTATATCTCTCATCATAGTCTAGACTCAAGAGGATTGTGAGGCCTACACAAGGCAAGGAGTGTGACCTCAACTTATTGATAGGAAAATTTATGCCCATCAGGAAGAAGTGTGGCCAAAGAATGTTGATGGGTTCGTAAACTATTCTATCTCGAAATCTAAGTATCTAGTCTCAAGATGGAGGTTGGGTCTAAAGCTATGTAAGCTATTGAGAACCAAATATAAGTGAATATGGCATGAATACTTTCTTTGGTGAGGTAAGGTTTTTCAAAGTAAAATATCTGGTTAAAGGAAATTGATATGTATAACACAAAAAGTAGATGGAAGTGGAACTAGTGAATTGGGGGCTTAAACCAATCAAGAAATTGGATGCAAAGGCATAACCCATGGGCTTTCCAGGTAGTTTGGATGTGGTCAGTTTGAGCAATGATTATCTAAGGCTATAACACTGAGCTTCAAGCTTTTTAGTTGGGATACGGGAAAACTAGTTTAACTAAGACTACCCAGATCTAGATTTTGTACGATTTGGGAGGAAGGAAAAAGCTGCCCTCTGAGCACCATTCATATGCTTAGTGTAGACTAGATAGGAGTAGTGGCTCCTTGCTGGTGGTTGCCAACAAATAGTTGATAGGGAGTTGGGGCTTCCTAGCTAGTAGTGGTCAACAAACTATAGTAGGGGTTGTGGCTCCTAGCTAGTAGTGGCCAACTAACTATCTAAAGAGTTCGATGATTGATAATAAAAAAAGAAGTGACACAACAATAGGGTGGTTTTCTTCTTCATGCAGGGCCTACAACCTATTCCAAATCTCCTTTGAAGTCTTGAAATCCATGACTTTCTCAAGGTCTAGATTATGAATATTATCATAAATTGCACACATGACCTATGGATCCCATTATTGAGCCTGTTTTGAAGGAGGGTTCTTCACCATAACCATTTTTCACTACTTTCCAAACTTCAGATCCATGAGAAGATATTTTTTATTTCACCTTCTCTCTCCATTCTTGAAAATTTGTGGCATTGAGCAGTGGAGCACTTAGATAACCCATGACTTACCCAAATCTATCTTCCAACGATTAAGTTGCAACTGAAGGCACCCGCTCTGATACCAATTGTTGGAATCATATCACTATTGAGAAGGGAGGTGAATGAATAGTGATAGCAATTAAACAATTTTTTCCATATTTAACTTCTTTAACCAATTATCATTACGTGGAATAGCTAGAACATCAACAATACAAAAATATCATGAAAAACATTAAGACATACATACAAAAGAGACACGAGTGTTTCTAGTGGAAACCATCAAGGGGTAGAAAACCATCCTGATACTACATTGTTTCTCTTCTTTTTATTACCAATAATCAAATTCTTTACATAGTTCAGTTAGCCACTACTAGCTAGGAAGCCCCAACTCACTATCAATTGTTTGTTGGCCACCACCAACAAGGAACCACTACTCCTATCTTGGAAAGCCACCACTTTCCAGAGGCTCCAACCTCCTCAAATTCTATGGGACATTATTTCATTCATTTTCAGACCAAACACCAATAAATAAACAATCCCTGCGCCACGCTAACAAAGCATCTCTCTCTACAACACAATCTCTAGTCAATCAATTAGCAACAACATATCTCAATAACAACAATAGTACAAACCCTCACTTAGTCACACAACACAGTCATCCACTGTAAAACAAAGTAATTTCGCAATACATAGCATCTACAATGATGTTTTAGATCTTTGCAGCTCTAACTCTTGATTATTGCTACATGTATATTAACAACTTCCCTATTCATTGTACTAGAACTAAATTCCAACAAATGGCATGCTATATTTATGTTATTGTTTTCCTCATCAAGTTAGACCAAATCAACACATTAATTATATTCCATCTTCCTTGATGACCATATCAAATAGAATCAAATCAAGTCAATTAATGTGCTTACTCCTTACTTTTGATGATTATCAAATATGACCAAATCAAATCAAATCAATTAATGCATCTACTCCTTGCTTTTTGTAATTATCGAATCAAGTATTAATTGTGCTCCATTAGTTTGAATGAACAAAGCATAATCTCTCTGAATGCTAACATCAATACCAACCAAAAAAATGTTGTTGCCAAAATATATATATATATATATATATATAAAGTTGAAAAAAATCTAATACATTTTAAAAATCCAACTCTACATATTATAAATCAATCATATATATATTGCAAATTTTGCAATTTGAAATAAGTTTAGATACATACTTTACATCCATATCCTACAATTTCCACAAATTAAATATTCTTAAACCCTCCAAAATAATATCAAATATTACCTATTATCTCCTCTCTAAGATTTGCTTATAAGTTATCATAAGAACTTGTTTAGTGATGGTCTATCAAAACTGCAGAATCATTATAAGCATGCCAATTTTTGGATAAATATGATATGACCTCATTATAGGTGCACAGGACTACAATGGATTTCAAATGTATATTGTACGCAACTCCTTCATGTTGTGTGTCAATGGTTCAAGTGCAATGCCCTGACACTTTGCAGAGGCACACACCCCTATACATAAGTGTTAGGATAATACCTTACAATATTTCTAGGACGGGGCAAACGAAAGATATGATGCCTTATTAATGTACAAATTTATAGAAGGGTATCATGTTCAAATATTGCAAGCAAACAAAGGTAAATGCCAACCCGGAATGCATAGCATGAACACAACTAAAAATTTACAACCATACAAAATGTAAGACATTGAATTGAGTTGGAGTGAAAACTTCGGTTGGAGGATAAAAAAGGCTTTTAAAGCACCATTGTTATCTGGTGAAAGACCATACAAATTTACAACCCATACAAAATGTAGGACATTGAATTGAGTTGGAGAGAAACCTTCGGTTGGAGGATAGAAAAGACTTTTAAAGCACCATTGTTGTCTAGAGAAAGACCATACAATGACTTTATTTTATATGGGCAACTTTCATACAATTCTCGAAGAGACATTGAAGGTACTCATTAGTGTAATGATTTATACTTTTTAAATATTAGCAACATTAAAGATATACATATAAATATTATAAATGAATGCATATTTGTATTTTTTTATTTAATTAAATATTTTCCATGGAATATAAATCAATATTTTTAAAAGTTTTTTTATTTTATTTTTATATATAATGTAATTTAATCATGTCAATATTTTTGCAAAAAATATAACATATGTTTTTTTTTTTTATCGATAAAGACTAATTCTATTAAGTAGAAAATATAATACAATCAGGAGAAGCAAGAGACCGGTAGACCGGAAATGATGTATCCATCAACCTCGGTCCCGGAGAAAAGGTTCAAACTCATGGCTACAGCAAATGACTTGAAATCACAGACATACTAACTGACCTTTACCCCATAGGGGTAGAAACTACAACACATTGTTTTTTCCCTTTCTTTTTGCTGACTTTTGTCCAGCCATCCTAGGGAGGATGAGCTAAGACCACTTGAAGACTGGAATTCTCTGTCATCGGGAATTCCTTTTCTGATTCGGAGGAGGTCTCATGGCCGCGTTTCTGGGAGATAGCTATGTCCTGGGTGTGTCCCATGGTATCCATGGGGGGATCCATCGGCTGAGGCGCCTTATCCGGTTCCGAATCGCTTTCCCCGTCCTTCGACCCTGGGGAGCTGGAGCTCCCAGTTGGCGGTGGAGGGCAGGGAGCCCAATGCTTGGGTTTGGTTTTTGCGGAGAATCCCTTTTTCGATCTTGCTGTCAGCGCTGGGCAGGAGTTCTGTAGGTGCCCTGTTAGGTGACAATGGCGGCACCGAAAGGCAGTGTTTTCATAGTCTAGAAGCTGAGTCCAAACAGTGTCTTTGATCTTGAGATTGATTTGTTCTGGCAATCCCTTGCTTAAATCTAACTCCACACAAATTCTGGCATATGTGTAGAGACCTTGCCGTTCCCTCTTATAATCTCCCATTAAGAAACAACCCAAAGTGTTGCCTATTTGCCTGTAGACCTATGTGCGCCACAGGTGAATTGGGAGATTTGGAAGTCTGATCCAGACAGGGGCTTTAGTGATAACTGCAGAAGCTGGATCAAAGTCTGGGAACCATGGGGTTAAGAAGAGGCCTGCCGAACCCATGAACCAAGGGCCTTCTTCTAAGGCCTCTTCATAGTTCTCGAGATTGTCGAACAACACTATAAAATATCCCTTTGCACATAAGTAAATCTTGCAGTGGTGAGTCCAGTTGTCCTTGATCCAGTCATAAAGATCCTTTGAGCGTGGCCAGAGCCCATTGAATCTGCAGATGATGGCCCTTTCAGCGAATTGTTGGGTGTCGTCTGCCAGGTCAGGGTAAGAGATCTCAACAGAGGGGACCTCTTCCGATTTGTCAACCAGAAAAGGCTTGGGTGGAGCCTGAACTAGTGGATCAGTCTTTTCAGGCTTCTTAGCATGGACTGCATCTTTATATGAAAATGCCTTAGCTGAGGATGACTCTCCAGCAGCTCCTCCCCTCAAGAGAAGGGTTAAAATAATGGATGCATCTTTCTTAATGCCGTAAAAATAAATAGGATAGGGATTCTCAAGTTGTTTACCTTCGTGGAGAAGCCGTTGAGCTGCAGAGGGGATCCCCAGTTTGATGCTCAGTGTATGCTTGAGATTCTGCACTAGATCCGTCTGGCTTACCCATTGTAGCATAGTTTTGCCTGTAATGAGCTTGATTTGTATCTGGAATGAGGAGGAAAAGTCTGTATGCCTCTTTCCCCTGCAGATCTGTGTAGAGAGGCGGCATGCGTGATGATTGGTTTTTGTTTCCTGGATTTGCCTCATGGGCGGAAGAGGCTTACAGCCAAGCGGTGCAGGCCTTTCCTTCCCAACATCCAAGATCATAGGATAAGCTGCGTAGGGTTCTGCTTGAACGCCATTGGCTGCTGCGCCGGCAATCTGAGGATGGCTCCATAAGCGCGTTGTGGAAGCAGGGGGCTGAGGCCGTGCTACCCCAGAGCTCTCTGCAGAGAGATCCGCGCGAGCATTCGTGTTTGCCGCACCGGCATTCTTGGTATGAGCATCTTGCATGTCTGCGGAGAGGGAAAAATCCCTTGACCTGTGCATGAGTTTCTCGAGTCCATCAGCAGCAGGAGCGATCAAAGATTCAATGGCGGCCGAGGGCATGGAGGGGGCAGAGCTAGGGTTCATCCTCGGAGTCGTCTTCCAATACCTATTCAGTCTCTCAATCAAGAAAAATGAAAAAAATATAACATATGTTAAGAACATTGCTAAGTTATAAATATTTGGGATTGAAATTCACTATAGGCATACATAGTACATTTCAAGAGAAAGTGTTTTTTATCCTCCACGTTTTTAGTATCATATAGATGGCAATTTTTTTCAACCGGTGGCATTTTAGTAATTGCACAAAATAGTGGTTTCCTATGGAGCTCACGAGAGTTAGTTCTTACTTTAGTAACATTGATTTGCATTGTTAGAGTAATTATAATGAAAATATATTTTTCATCTTCTAGATCTTAAATTTCACTTATCTTGTATTTGTTTGTTACACCACAATTTCTCCTTAAATTTAGATGTAACATTGTTTTTAATGGTATCAATATTCTATAAAGTGGCATACTCCTCTATTCTTTAATGACAACTTTATGCCAATCCATTTAAGCCACAATTAACTAGAGTTTAAATCATTCTTAGAAATCCTCTTCTCTTTCATGTTAGTTACTTGTGCTAGACATAAGGTACCTAGTCATAGACATTCACTTAATGGGCAGGCTATCCATCCACATACATGGGTAACCCTAGGATAAAGTTTTTCTCTATGATGCAACTTACTACCTAGCATCTCTTACTATGATTCATGGATAACATCCTCATATGCCTCTCATAATTTTTTCGCTAGTGCACTCATTAATCTAGCTTACTAATGTAATGAAGGTATGTTATATATTGTGAGGTATTTTAAACATTCTTGCATTCAAGTGTTTCCATTTGATGTTTAAGGAATTCTTGTATGGATCACAAGTTGAAACTAGATTATAGACCGATATTAGTTGTGTACTCGTTCCCTTACTCACATTTGTGGTTATCATTTGTCCCTTGTCTAGTGTGACCTTCCTTAGGGTCTCTCTTTCATTATCTAAGAAGGGCACAAATAGGAGGCTTTAATGATATCAGCACTCCATGCTTTTCATACTTAATATTTTTCATCATTCCTTGATGCTCGTTACCCCATATTCTTATTGGTCTTTTTCAGTTACTCATATTGGTTCCCTATTGGAATTATAATATGAGAAGAAGGGGCTGAAAATATCCAAGGTTGGTGCAGTTGTAAGAAAAGAAAAAGCATAAGCAAAATGTTAAAATGCAAAAGAATGGCAAGGCATGTAAAGAAATCAAAAGCCAATTTTAGCTTGAGCTATACCTCCTCTTATATAGCCATTCATCATTGAGAGTATCCATGCATATCACACCTATCAAGGTAAAAGCAACTACCAATGAACATCATGCCTTCATAAAGTGATAAATATCCCATGATTGAAGGGGTTATGATGCGGGAGCATTCAACTCAAAGGGAAATTATTGTAAATAATAGACATAGGGGTCATGCATTAGTTTCCTAAATTCCAAGTTACTTAGACATTCTCAAAATAAATAAATAAAACTAGGAGAGCTTTTAGGCATAAAAGGAATGGATGTGGATCATAAGGAAGCTTTTCTATTTTAGAACAAGGGAAAAAGACAGAATAAAGTTGAAGGGATGCTTTTGCCATATGTATGCATTGCATGAGCTTTAATTGAGTGATTTTAGGATTTTTAGATCATGCTAAGTTTAATAAATTAGGAAGCCTCAAAGGCATTGGGTGTGTGTGAGGAGTGAGCAAGGGTTCTCCTTGGGAGCCTTCGGGCAGTTTGTAAAAGGGCCATCGATTTGCCTATCTGGCCATGAATAGAACTTTTGTGAATGCTTGTTTTATGTATATATGAGTATGTTAATTCAGTTATGTATGAACATGATTTCCGTAATGAGTTATGAGATATGGTTCTGTGCATGTGGCAGAAATTGATGTTTGATAATGTTGAAATTGCATGAAGTGCGGGTGGTTATATTTCTCCCAATGCGCCATTGTTATGTGTGATGATATACCGCCTTGAATTGAATGATGTCTTCGCTAAATTCTTGAATCCCATCTCAGGTTATTCAAACCTTTCAAAGCGTAACCAGGACCGAGGGCAGCTGGAGTAAACGGTATAACCGTTTATATATCGGACTCAGGGCAGCGCTAGGACTTTGAGCCATAACAGGTTTCAACAGAATATAATGCGAATATGCATAGCGGTTACTCCTTGAAGAGCCGCGTCATTGTACATGGTAGCGCTATCGGCCATTTCAAATTAAGGACGAGAACTGCCTGCGGATATAGCGTAAGTTGATATATTGTACACATATGTTAATAACCTTTTGAAGGTTCGTTATTATATGCTGCAATATGTTTGATTACCGAAGAAGCATAGCGTGGTATATTTATTATGTTGGGTAAGACCGAAATGTTAAGATGTTGAAATGGGTAAGACCGAAAGGCGCACTCTTTGATTGAGTCCAGCCCATATATATTTTGAGATTGCTTATGGGAATGTCCGAAGTATTTAAGTTGTGAATTGGATTTAATTCCAAGCATGGGTTTTGTAAATCATGAGATTACAACGCCATGAAACAAGATTTTATATGCATGGTGATTGGAGGATCCTGGTAGAAGTGGCCTGGGAGCGGCCTGGGCTGCATCAGGTTATGATATCGTTATTATCACACAATGAATCAATGAAGCTTGTTGAACAATCCATATCAAAGAAAGAAAGAAAAAGGAAAATTTAGGACCTTGAAGAAACAAAGGAGAGGGAAGGTAACTCAAATAGCTAAGCACTCCCTCTACAAAGGCGCTCATGGATGATTGTTCCAAATAACCTAGTGTAATATTGTGACACATTCGTGAAGTAAACCCTAATCCATAACACATATTTCTTGTAGTTATCATTTGAAAGCATTGGCCTAGGAATTGTTCCTCCCCTTGGGGCTGAAAGCACCTAATAAAGTCATAAGTATGGTAACATGTGCATAATCATAAGCTATTAAGACATTTGAAGACATTGAATATGATCCACCTTGATACTCCAATGGTTCTTGTACCCATGATGTTGATTTCACTTGATTCTTCGAGTATGTGTTATATCATTCATTCGGGAGTAGCTAAGATTCCTTTAGGGATGATATGATGCTTATCTATCTCTTCATAGATGATGTCCAACCAATTTGATGATGATCTATATCACATTTACAAAGCACATTTAGTGCCTTTTGAGGGTAGTTGACCTTGAAGATGACTTGGCACAGTTGATGAGACCCTCCATCAACCTTAGGATCTTGGATGTTGGTGATCCAAGCTAGGATGTTTCTTAGAGATTAGGTGTGCCCAAGAGACGATAGGATGCTCCTAGGATGGCATTATACATTATTAATGGACGTTGTTCTTCTCATGTTATGATTGAAGATGATGATGACTTCAGATCATTGTGGAAGGGATTTCACACCTTATACTTTTCATGCTATAGCGTGATGACATCACCTTTTATGATACATTTGGTGATGATGTTGGCTTCCTTAGGGATGACATTGGTCTTGAGAGAGTTTTATTTAATGGTGTGGTGCCAATTTAATGATGAGGCGTTATTTTTGGGATGAGACAAACCCTTAGGGCCATCCCTTACACTTCTTGTCATGAAGAGACATGCATGCTAGGAAATGATATCACCCTTAGAGGCTTTTACACTCACACATGTGGGTTAATTGAGGATTATTTTCATGTTATTTCATTGTTTGGCTATACTTTTTCTTCAACTTAATGATCCATCCACCTTATATCATGGATTTAGTAGTTTTTGGAAACTTTTAACCTAATTTCAAGGAAATCAACTTGGTTACCTCATGTAAATAGGGGACTTGATTTCTTATTTGATTATTGTCACACTTGGATCATAACTTATATTCATTAGCAGTTTTCTCTCTCTTGTGTGCAACAGAGGACTATTTTATGTTGGCATTGTTTTGGTGTTGGAATTGATGTCAATGTGATGGATCTCTTATTCATGATAGTTTGATCATGGTTGCATAATGTCATAATATTGGACAGTTGATGATGATAGAAGTTGATTGCTAGTTGAGGCCTTTAATCATTCATGAAGTAATGTTGGATGTTGGACAGATGATTATTTGAGGTCATTGATCAGACATGAAGAAGTTCTATGCTTATTTAGGAATGGATGTTGATTAAAGTGGACAATTTGCATTCATAACCCAGATTACCCATTGGAAATCGATGTATGTAGTCTTATCCCTTGTTTCTAGGCCTAGTTCACCCCATCCATGTACAATGTTTGGCATGAGCTCATAATACCATCGAAATCACCATGTTAAATTCTCAAGGTATTGATGGTCCACTCTTTCACTTTATGTTAGCATAATACCATCAAACTTAATATTGTAATGTCCATAGTGTTGCAATCAAGCCAACTTTATCTAGTCATCAAATTGATGTATATAAATCCTCGCATCTAACGTCAAATTGGAAACATCAAAGTGATTAAGTGATTGTGTGATTAAATGACTTGAAGGTTATGGTATGATTCAATGTGTTCAGTGGTTTTTCTTATTTATTTTGGTACAAGTGCATCATGGTTGCATAGTCTTGAAGTTATGTTATTCATTCGAGCGTTGAATCAAGTTCAATCACATGATATTTTTCGTATGTGTTGATCTAATGTAGGTGTTGAAGCTATATTGGTTCTGATGTGATCACATGGTGTTTATCCTCTATTCTGACATAGGTGAAAATCATTATGGTGGGTTGTTGGTGGGTCGATGGTAATGTTTTGATCTGATGAACTCGGCCTTATCTAGTGCAGAAATGCATAGTTTAGTGTGATGAGTGCAATATAGCACTCGACAGTGGCTCGTTCAGCATGGAAACGAGGATATTTTCCATGTGATCAGATGTCTAATTATTATGATGCTTCTTATTATGTTCTAGTGTGATTTGGGTCACAATTTGTGATCAAGCAGTGTGTTATAAGTGCAAAGCATATTTTGGTAAGAACATGTCTCCTTTTTTTATCTAGTGCATGGTGTAGAAGTAAGCGTTTGGGTGTGATTGCATAATGAAATGTTTGTGACTTGTGAAAAAGTGTGTGAAAATTCTAGATTGTTAAGTTTGTAAGTGGATAAGCCTGGACCATGGTATAAAACTCTGTCATATCTATCTTAAACATTTTTTGAGCTTAGTTATCAAGTGTGAAGCTAGTATTACTTCTTTTGAGTACAATACCAGTGACAGGTGATCAGATCTGGCTAGGGTTGTCGTTTATGTTGTTTCTTAAATGCATATCTTTCCTAACTAGTATGGCAGGGTAGAATTATGTGACACATATTGCAAGACTGAATGTAACCTATGATCTTTGTTTGTGTGTGTAACCACTGCCTCCCACATTTACCCGCTTCCACTAGTTTTCTCGAGGTAAACATGAGCTAAGGGTCACTATGATAAGAAACAACCTCCTATGTGACCTTAAGGAAATGGAGTCGACAACTTAAGACTTTACTGACCTTCCTCAGGTGCTACAGGACTTCTAAGAGTTCCCCAATGCCTCTAGGTGCCCAGTCCCTGAGCTAACTCTCCTTTTCACTGACCTAGATTCTCAGTCACTCCCTTATGAAGGCATGTAAGTGATTGCAACCCTCTAGTCACACTAATGAGCCTGCCTCCAAGCGACTGTAGACTTTTCCAGTCATTTCTGTGTCAGCGACCCTAAATTATGAGCCACTTTTTCGGGGCCAGGACTCAGACCTCTGCTTAGAACCCAGTGGAACTTCCAGAAATGATAAATGACACAGAAACAAAGCTTATGAACAAAAACTTGAACTAGGAATTAATCTGACCTCTCTGAACCAGGACTAACATTCCTTCAAACACAAGGTGAAAATGTAACCTACATGTCATAAATGAAAATATGAACATAATGATCTAAAAACTTATCTGAGAATGAACAAGAAGGAAAAATTCCTTCTCACAATAGCTTTCATGACACAAATTAGTTCTTGCATTGATTATCCAAACATTCATTAATAGAAATGTGTTAAGATCCATACTTAGATATGTCAATTAACCATGCTTATAACCAACATATAACTAGATGAATAACAATGAGAGAGAAACCATTAAAGCCATGTAATAAAAAGTACATTTACTCATAAAAAACAATAGGAACTTAACTCTTATTAACCATATGCAAAATCCAACCAATTCAGGGAATTCCATGTACCAGCTAACCATAGATTGGGCTGAACTAAATCTTTCTTTCAGCCAATCACCCTCGTGCCATATTCGAAGCATGAATATGGGATCTCATGGGATAAACCATCCATAAAAAACCAAGGGAATCTAGAAGTTAAACCACCTCCACCCTCACCATACTGTGATCTCACCTAAACTGGTCCTGAGATCACAAAACCAAACCGATCTTGGATGCCTCAGAACTCCTTCACCATTCCTTGAGGAATTTTCCTGTTTCCACCCACCTGTTGATGGATTCCTACAGAAAGCCATCTCCACCCCCAACCCTTGGGATTTTCCTGAGACTACCTCACCTGGATCCAAAACCCTTTGGAAATCCATAGTTGAACCGAGAAAGAATCCCATCACTGAAGAAATTAATAAAAACTAAAATAATAATATCAAGAGACAAGATACATGGCGAAAAAGGATTTTAGCCTGATTGTATATTCACAAAAATAAAGATACATTAATTATCTCACAGATGAGGCATTGTATTATAGAATTGAGGTTCTCATAACAAATTACCAATTTGGATAATTGATTGAACCTCCTCCACAATATATCAATGAATATATCCACAAATATCTTAGTTGATTTTGTGTGATTTCATCTCTAACTTCTCTCATTATCTGAGTCATCTTTGGTCATACGTAGACTTCTAGAGTAAGTTTAATTTCATGGTTAATAATTTCATTATTTTGTGAATACTTGGACTTACTGATTGTTTATGTGAGTATGAGGTTAACATTCCCCCCCTCAATTATAAGTCCAGAGTAAGAACTTGGTACCATCTCCAAGTCCTCATGTTGAAACTCCTAAGTTGAGCCTCAATGAAAAACTGCCTAAAAACTAACCAAAACTGGAAGCCGAAAACGCCAATATGAAGAGAGAAAACTAAGAGAAGTGAATCAGTTGCAAGTCTGATACATCCTTGAAAATGCTTGACCACTCAATCTAATGCCAAGATATAATGCAAAAGGATCTATCTATCCTTTGCTAGGTCGAATGACCATCCAAGTGAACAAAATATGCCCACATTTTCTCTCAATCAACATCCCATTCGCTTTTCCAATGACAAATTTTGGTTCCCACTGGAAAATTGTGGTGTTGTCAAATATTTCAGACTGAAAACCATCATCATCAATTCAATTTCAATTTCATCATCAATTCCCCCCTTTGTCAGCTGAAAGGAGAGACCATAACCATTTGCATTCATTTTAAACTCCCCCCCCCCCCCGGCTTAACTACTGGGGCTAGTCGTGGAAAGAATATAACACAACCCAACAATAGAGAATTCTTGGTTAGATGATTCAACTTTTGTAGATGTCCGTCCTTGATGAGTGTTCTTGAGATGCCCTTTCCTTAATGTGTCACCTTAGCTCTGATACCATGTTGAAGAATCAAGGGAAATTAGATGTAGTGTGATTCTTCTTAACTTGATAACAATTTGTGTAGTCTTTTTACTTTTCTGGTTAGCTTAATCTTCTTCTTATTATTATTAATGCATGTGTGATTATTTCATCAAATTGTTACCAAAAACATAAGAACAAGAACACAAGATGTTGGCTCCCTGCTAGGGCCAAAACGTCTCTTCTCTTGAGAGGAAAACCCTTTGGTAAATTTGTCTTATTGAATCTTCTTATTTATCAATGCCAAACCATAGACCCCTGACTAGAATGTCCTCTAAGCACAAGTCAAGTCCTTCCTACTTTTTACACTTTATTCCCCGACACTTAGTCTTCCTTCTTCCAGCACTTCACCCTTCTTTCAATTGTTGATAGACCTTGTTTGTGTGAGCTCTAGATGAGATGCTTCTCTTCTATACTTAGAGATATTCTTCACTTATGTAGACACCTTCCTTCTTTCAACCAAATGAGATCCTTCTTGAGATGTAGGTGTACACTGAAGTGACTGTACAATGGCCCTAGACTCTCGCATATGTGGAAGGTAACCTTGCAAAATAGGGTCCTTTCACCTTTGCTTGAGAGAAACTTACCTTCTCTAGAGTATTAGGCCTTAGAGGCCTAACTTTCTAACCCAAACAAAGATAAATATAGGATTGTTATGTTTTTGCAGTTATGACTATAGGGATGCTTTTGTTTCTTACATGTGTGGCTTTTTTCTACCCTAGAAAATAGTCCTCTTGACTTCGGTCTAGACTTCACCTTCCTTGCTACACTAGAGGCTCCCTTTCTCATCACCTCTTCACCCTTTACTCGTTCCTTCACTTCGATGATTTTAGAGGTAGATTGCATTGTCTTTTTATGGAGTGGACAACCTCTATATATAGAGGTACATCCCTCCTTTAGGCCGACTAGATGTTTGTAGGCCGACTTGATGTCTTTTCTTCAAATAACTTCTTTGATGGTGGCTTTGCTTTGGAGGAGACTTGACTTTGCTTGGAGGGATATTCTTTGACTCTTATACAAACATATACATGGTGCAACATGCTCTCAAGGTCTTCAACATTTTCTTTTGACTATTTGACTCACCTATAGCACTTTAACATGTGCTAGACCTATTTCAATGAGCAGGAAACTCATTGACATATATTATAGAAATAGTATTTCTTTTCTTGAATAAATACAAATATCAAAAGTACATTTATGAAGACCGAACCTAGTTACATTTCCTTCAACGGTTTAAACATTTGTAGGTTGAGGCAACCACTTCAAGCCCTTGAACTTCAAGATAATTGAATATTTACAATTGTTTACAATAATAAATCCATAGCAAAGGACAAAATCTCTGAGGGTTGAACATCTTCACCCAAACACCGAAGGTTCATGCGAGAAGAAGTGAGGTAATGAGAGTAAATTGTGAGGAGACAAACTGGATGTTGTTCCATTTCTGCCAAAATAGGAGGCCACCTGGAGTTTTATGTATAATCCTATTTCCTTTCTGCAAGCACACACACATGAGAAACTCTACTTTTTCCTAATAGTTCTGTAGAACAACATTACTCTGCCCACCTCTGCCTTGCGTGAGGGACTTTGAGGCCAAGACCTGAACTCCTACATACTTGACATCCCAACTGAATTCAGTCATTTTCCATCATGTTCCACCTAGATAAGTGGCATTGGCAATCACATAGTTCATGTAAGACAAATTTCCAATAGTCTAATGAAGCCATGTCGCTTCTTAAAGAATCTCATCTGCATATCTGCACCTGGAGGCATAATATTTCAGTGCAACAATATTGCAGCTGTCATATTTTCCTCTGTACTTGTTAGCAAATGTGAAAAACGGATTGGCATGGTTGAGAAGCTCATTGGAGTAGGTGGTGTTAGCTACCTATATCAATAGGTTTCATATTTCATGATTGGCAAAGAAAGGTCCAAATATGCTCTGCTTTGGTGATGCAAAGATCCCATATTTCCTAGAGAAAACAATGTATGTA
Organism: Pinus tabuliformis; assembly: GCA_031772625.1. Lineage (NCBI taxonomy): Eukaryota > Viridiplantae > Streptophyta > Pinopsida > Pinales > Pinaceae > Pinus > Pinus tabuliformis. Next base: position 77,900,369 of record CM062806.1, on the reverse strand, counting down.
CATAAGTTCTTTGTTGACTCAATTTTGATGGGTGATCCAAAAGCCTAATCTGGATCATGCCATGTTTCAATTTTTTGTTGTAGAATAGAGGAAGAAGTCTGTCCAAACTGTTTAAATCTTGGCAGACCAGTAGCTTAGGTAGAGAATTAAGGTTCCCAACTGCTTAATCTGGGACCTTGGAAGCAATAAGGGTAGTTCTAGATAGAAAATCAAGAGAAAAGCCAAGAGAAAAGAAAAGGAAAATAAGGGTCTGCAAGTCTAAGTGCACCCTCCATGAAGAAATAAAAAATGCTAGGCAAATAGATGGGTAGGAAGTTGGGGTTGCAGAAGTGTCAGTCCTTTCTAATTGAGTGTTTGATAACCTGTTTACAAAGGAAAATCAGTGGATTGAGAAGAACCTCTTCTCCATTATGTTGCAGTTAAGCAAAGGAGCATGTCTAACTTCCCAGTTTCCCCTTTCACTCCCATTCCTAACATCCCTTCATCAGTTGAGATTCATGGAAGAATTTGTGGTTTTATGGTGGTTCTTATTCCTTTAAAAGCCACATTTCTTGTCTAAAATTCTTTTCATTTTGATCTACTCCCTAAACTAAGTTATTTTCAAAATAAACTTAGTGACATCATTCCTCATTCACCCTTTTCATCCATATTAACCCCTAACTTCTATTATATAAATCCCCTGTGTTACCCTTTCCCTACTATTATAACACTATGGTGTATAAACCCCAAGCATTGTATAAATATCCCTCCCCTTGGCATTATAGCCATATGTTCACTATCAGGGATTAAATTGACATCTGTTCAGCTTAAGAGCCCTAACCCTTGCCCCTCTTTCCCCTTCTGAAGTGATTTAACCCATTAAACCCTTCATTTGCTAAGAAGCCTTGTGAAAACCCATTTCCACCCCTAACCCGCTTCATTTGCAAAAAACATATAAAAACCCACTTTTTCCCGTTTACCCAAAGTTTGGCGCAAAAGCGCATTTGCATAAAAAATATTGGAAAAACCACGTAATCCGCCAAATTTCCAAAGGTCCCGCCGGGCGCAAATCTCAAGAGAAATATTATTTTATTGTCGCCCTCCGTCCGTATCGTTCGGCCACCTCAACGTCCCGTCGACCGTCGGATCGGGCCCTTTTCATCCGACGGCCCTCGTGCATATCGGACCGGCCCCGACGTCCGAGAGTTACCTTCCGATATCTGTCAGAGGGTGACGTCAGGCCTCTTCCACGCGCCACCCCCACAGCGTATCGGAGGTACATCTGACATTTCTGCTTCCGTATCAAAAGCGGTGCGATATGAAACCGCTAACCACTTCCGATTTCGGTTGATCCGCCCTGCCAGCGTCACCACCGTGTCAGCGCCCCGTCCTCCAGTTGCCCCACCTGTCTGCCACTTCACCATCCCCGTGGACCTTTTGTATGCGGCCACGTCACCCGATGACGTCATGCTGACGTCATCCGACTTTGACCCCACCTGATGACGTCATGCTGACATCATCCAAAAAAGCGCCAAAGTCCTGAAAAAACCATATTTTGGCCGAAATGTCGCGTTTTTTGCACTTTTTGCAAAAAACCGTTGTTGTATCCTCTGCATGAATTTTTACGTCCGAGCCTTTGCCAACCTGCAGAATCAACTTGGAGACCGCTGGCGTGCCTATTCACCTACTTTCTTGACCATTGCTGACTGTATATCAGGTATTTTTCCATGCAAATCCTTTTCTGCGCCCGGTTTTGTCTGTAAATTGCCAAAATAACTTAAAACAGTGAAAAATAGATAATTCACCGACAAATCCCCTGTGCCTGGTTCCCATTTGCACCTAAAACGTCGAAATTCACCAGCTAAGCCTCGTTTACCTGAAATTTTATAAAAACTCCATTCTGGTCGCGCAATCGCGAACTGGTAACCCACACTGTACCAATTTGCTGTAAAAGAGGGAGCAAGGCCAGACATTTGCCTTATTCGTGTTCTAAGCAGTATTTCAATTGCTGCAACTCACCTTTTGTCCTCTGTTCCTGAGTAAATTCACCTTCCTCTTCAAAGAAAACTCTTTGGTGTTGTTCTGCACAGTAACACTAGTCCATAAACAACAGAATCCTAAAGGAAATCATGGATCCACCAGTAGCCCTGGTGGCATTAAACGTTGCTCCATTGAATGCCCCTCAGAGACAATTGGAGTGGCAGCCTCTAGCAGACCTGGACTATCAAATTTCAGAGGAAATGTTGATAACGACCAAGTTCCACATCCACCTGCTAAATGAATTAAAGGCTAAACATGAGAGTGGGACAGATGTGCTGGGAATATGGGACTCTTTTCTCCCTATATTCAAGCTCCCTCAGGTCAATCAGTTCCCTGATTTGATCCACCTATGTGCTGAAAACTATGACCCTACTCAGAGGGCAGTGCTTGACCCTTCAGGCTCAACTGTGTTCTATATCACCCCAGAAGCTATCAAAGAGATGCTCTGCTTCAACACTGAGAAGAAATTGGTCCCTCTATCACTCATAGACTTGATAAATCAAGGAGCCAGATTGACAGATGCTCAGGTCACCAAATTAAATCAGTTGTACATTGACTCTGACTCTGTGAAGTATCCTCCTATTAACCAAGTATACCTCAACCAATTGGGCAGAGATCTTGCAGACATGATTAGTCCCATTTTGGGCTATAATTCAATTGAATTTGTTGATGAAACTGTGCTGGTGATGATGCTAATGTTCGCTCCTGGCAAGTCTCCAATCTGCTATGACTATGCCACCTACATCTCTGATAAGATACATGAGCAGTTGATGAACTTGGCCCGAGAAAAGGTGTTTAGATACACCTCCTACATTTATCATTTGATCTTATATTATCAACATGAGAAGTTTTCTTTTGCTATCAAAAGAGTGGATGCCCAGGGCAATCCAAGGTCAGTGGTCTATTGGTCCTTTGCCTTCCACTACAGATCTCAATCTCCATACACTTACTGTGAGTTCATAGATCTCTTCATCCACCCAGCCATGTCTATGATGATGAGCTCACCTCCTCCAAGGCTCACTAATGAGATGCAAAGGATCCTTCAGTTATCCAAAACATACAGCATTGGGGACTGGCACTTCTACCAGAACCACACAGTCATCAGGATCTATGGGTGTGAACTGCCTCCCTACAGATTGCCCAAGTATGTGCCCATGAGATTGTTTGCCCTGGAATACTTCAGGAAATTTGGGAATGCTGATGTGCTGCACTTTTCAGGCAGAGGCAAGAAAGCACAACTGAAGGTCAGGAACCAACTTGGCCACTTTATCTACAACAAAAGGGAGGAAGGTTGGAAAGAGGCGGATAGCATGTTAGAATCCCTTGGCTTGCAAACTAGTTTCCTTTGGAAACCATATGACCCCAATCACTTCATAACTTTAAGAAGGGTCAAGTATAGGCTGTCAGGTTATGACCATGTAAGGATTCCTCACATAGAAAAATATGCAAATCAAGTAAAATGGAGGAGAGGAACCCTAGAGGAGCCTGTTACACAAGAAGAGTTGAATCAAAGAGCAATGAGAAATCTGAAAAAGATGGCTGACCTTGAACTTTGTTCACAGGTACTCACTCTTCCAAGCACACAAGTGGGAGCAGTTGCCTCGTCCTCAACTGCAAATCAGCAAGCAGCCAAAGCTAGTGAGCAAACCTCTAGCAAAGGCAAGGAAAAAGAGATGGAAACAGAACAACCACCTCATGAGGAGGTGCAGCAGCAACAGCAGCAGGTAGAGCAGCCACAACAGCAAGAAAAACAGCAAGAAAGGGCAGCTGAGGCCCCAATTTTCACTGAGCAGCAGGCTCAGAACACTGTGCCTCCTAGGCAAGAGACTACTACTGAAGCCTCAGTCCTCCAAACTCCACAAAAGGAGGATATAAGTAGGAAAAGGGACAGAGAGACTCCCCTCACATCATCCATAAATCAGGGAGAGAAAAGGCATAGAATGAATCCCTTCTCTGAGGAGGAAATGCCAATAGGGCAGTCTCTGGGCATGGGCCCACCTAGTAGAGAAGCATTTGCTAGCTCCTTCCAGCAGGGACAAGACAGAACAATGGGAGGAGAAGTCAGCTCCTCAAGCCACCAAAGAGAAGCTGAAGGAGGAATCAAATAGCAGTTTATTGATATTAAAAGGAAAAATGAGCCACTTAAAATACAACTCTATAATCATCTGCTGAAATTGGCTCCTACCAACCAGCAAAGACTGATGTCTGCCTATGATGTTCAGGAGGGCAAAATGATCATGAGTCATTTTATGCCAGTTGTAGTACAGCCACAGTCCCCTGCAGATTATATAAGGACCAATCTTGAGGTCCTTGCCAAGGACATCCACCCAATGGACAAAATCGAATTGCACAAACAAACGGGTGAGATGGTGTATGCCTCCTTGGCAGACAAAACACTGGATAACTACAGGCTAGAAAATAGCCTAAATAATACAACTGCCCAGCTTGAGTTGGAAAGGGCATCCTCTCAAGCGAAGGATAATAGAATTAAAGCCTTGGAGGAAATAATTATAGAACTGGGGCATGATCCCAAGGATATTAAGGCTGTGCAGGCATTGTTGAAATTGAGGGATGCAGACATGGAAGCCCTTAGAAAGATGGTCAAAGTCCCAGCAACGATTCACCCACAAACTGAAGAAGTTGCTCAACTGAGACATGATCAAGATGCCACTGCTTTGCTGGTATCCCTATACAAACAGCTAATCCAGACCCAAGAGAAGTTGGGAGAGTCAGAGGCTGCCCAGGCAGCATTGCAGGCAGCATTGCAGCAAAAGGAAGGAGGTCAAACCTCTCAGCCTCCTCCTGAAATAATTAACCTGAGGAAGCTCCTCAAACCACTGCTCCCCCTACTCAACAAACAGAACAGGCAGCACCATCCACCTCAGCACCAGCGCCAACAACAGACCAGGCTTCAAGCCTGGACATGCAGAAACTAAGGAATGAAATCCAAGCCCTGGAAGCCCAAATGTCAGAGTTAAAAGAGGCCAGGGAAAATTTGGTCATGTTGAATGAGAGATATGACAAATCCAAGCAGACTGTAGCAGAAAAGGGCAGGTAAATAAAGGCCCTTAAAGACAGGATCAAGGAGCTGGAGAAGGAGCTCACATTGGATAAAGTGACAGCTGAGCTCAAGACAGTGTTATGGGCCAACATTGGCCAATCCATCACTGACCAATGGCAGTATATTGAAACAATCCATGAGCAGTTGGAGCTCATTGCAAAAGCACAGAGGGAAATCCAGAGATCAAGGGCATCTCTAGGCAATATGCCTGAGGTTGCCAATAGAATGATCAATGTGCTTAACAACAGAACAAGTGCTCAGTTAGCTACTATGGGAATCTCCAACAGAACTGAGACCATCCAGCTAATAAAGAGGGTCCTAACACTGAGAAACCTAGTGCAGACACTAGAGAGAAGGACCCAGGATATGCAGACCGAGGTCAATAGATTCATGGAAAATTTTGTGGCATTGCAAAACAGAGGTCTTCCAAGCTTACTGAATAGCGCAGGAAGACTGTTTTCCCATGAAAACTATGCCAAGAGGGTGAACACCTTTGCCACAAATCAGATCACAGAGAAGGCCAGCACCTCAGAGGAAACAGGGCTAGCAACAGGACAAAATCTCTACAACGGAGTAGAGAACTTATTTTTTATCATGGATGAGATCAAACATCTGTTTGAAGTGCCTCCCAATTTCTATAAATATACAGAGGCAGATGAGACATTAGAGGCAATTTTGAGACACCAATTGCCCACACAGGAATACTGGACCAAAATGATACAGCTAATATTGTAAGCCAGAGCCTGTAAATCAAGTTTTGTTATTTATTATTCAAATTTACAAGTGATCATGCACAGGAAAACTTGGAAAGATCAGCATGCATGAAAAGGGAAGGGCTGAGCCAACTCAGCAGAGCTATTCGGCCAACAAAGCACAATTGACAGCTAACAGGTAGCAGGGCCGAAAGTTACAGCACGACATGCCATAAAGGCCCATTTTTCAGAGTTAAAGCAGAACGGTTAGACCGACTCAGTGGCCTCTAAAGGCCAAAATATCTTCTGACAGACATAAAGAGCATTTACGTTGTATTAAAAGCAGTCATAACTTCTTATCTACTGTTCTGTACAAGTTGGTGAAAACATTTATTTCTCAGATGACTCAACGCCTTAGACATTTTGTATAACCGTTTGTATATATTCCCCCCTGGCAGAAGCTTGCAGGGGTTGTTGTTGATTTCTCTTGAAGAATTCTTTTGCTGTAAATCTCCAGAGTTTAATACAATAGGCCGATGGAATTTCCAAAGTCTGTGTTGTCTGAGGGATTGTAATGTGATTGCTGAGTGCTACAGGATTCCTGCATGTTATCATGGCTCAATAAGTTCTTTTAAACTTTCGTTATGTTCTTTCTGTTATTTTCTCATAACTTATCCATGTTCTAGATTTCACAATTAATGGCAGAGAAAAAGACTAATTCCAGGATTTATTCATAGAATACCCTGAATTCAATCTATGCTATTACAAATGTTTTCTTCAGTTATGGTTATAAAGGTGTGATTCTTAATTGCTGCACCTCTACACTGTATCTTTCACAGGAATTATTGTTTAGGAATTCAAGTCTGCTCCTTCACAATACATCTCTTTCTCACAACCGAGCTTAGTGGAAAATCCTTAACTGCTTTTCACTGGTTACACACATTTCATCATTATAATATCAAGTTTTTTTCATGAGATATTCAAAAGGCCCTGCAGTTTCAGCAATCCTAATCTACCTCTCAAACAACCAGTAACCAAAGACTCCATTGCCCAATGGAATAGAATTATCTGAAGGTTTCCACCTTAGGTACAGAAGACATCCCTCAACCAAAACATAAAACCAAACCCTGAACATCACAGCTAGCCTAAAATACTATCAAAACAGAGACAAATCATAAAGAGAGAGCCCTCTCTGATTACAGTTTGGCTAGAAACTGTAATCCAAAGATTGGTTAGTGGTTACCCCGGCCGTATTCCCTTGGGAGTCATAGGGAACAACCTGGGTGTTAACATAATTGGCGACTCCACTGGGGACCTTCCTTAGGATTTTCTAATTGTTGTATATCTCCTAAATCTACAAATGAAGTCTGAATACCAGCCAGGTAGCCTTCAGAACTGTTTTTGTTTTACATTAACAGGTTCAGAAAAATGTTGCTTCAGTAAATCTTCATGTTAGCTTTGAGAAATATACAGCCATTCCAAAATCTTTCCTAGTCCTTACAGATATAAAAATACTCCAAAAAACATACTCAAAAAGAAGTTCAGAAGCTGGCTCCTAAAAGGGAAACCAGACACACTAGGTCAAACCCTGACCCAAATCCACCAGCAGTTTTTGAAAATCCTAATACAATCCCCAAAATAATTAGGAAACAGCAAAGGCAGGAAAATCCTAGTGATTTGAGTCCTGAGACAGCTCACCCTGAACCAGTTCCAACTCCCATCAAGGTTCTATTTCGGTCTACCCCTGTCTCCCCCAGTTCACCATCATCATCTCAAAGCCCTCCTTTCACATCTTCACCCACTGCACATATCCCCTTGACCAACACTCTAGGCGCTGCTACACCTGTCGCCCCTGTGGTACACATCGTTCCTTTTGTCCCAGTTGCTCCTGTAAATCCCCCAAACCTTGTGAATATGGCTAACAGATATGCACCTTTGCAATTACCTGCTAATCCTGCAGCTTTACCTCAGGATTGCCAAACCAAAATCTCATATTTTGACTCCACTGGCCCTTTTACAGCTACTCAGCATGCCAAAAGGATGCAAGACCATTTTGAGACCTATGAAATAGATGATGACAGTGTGAGAATGAGGATGTTTGTTCAAAGTCTGACTGGGGATGTAAGAACTTGGTTTAGATCCCTGAATGCAAATTCCATCACAACTCCTGATGAGCTTTATCAAGCCTTTACTAACAGATGGGAGAAAAATAAAGATCCTCTACACATACTTGGTGAATATGACACTATCAAAAGAGGTCCCCAAGAGACTGTTTTGGAGTATTGTGCAAGATTCAACAATGTATATAACGCAATCCCACAAAATTTAAGACCTCCTCCTAATTTGGCCTTGTACAAATTTCCTGACAGTTTTGACCCTGATATGGCCTACCAGTTGAAGGAGAGAGCTCCTGAAACCCTTGCAGATGCCCAAAAGGTTGTTGTCACAGTGGAAGCTAACCTGATCGCCAAAAGAAACAGAGCAAGGTTGGAAAGGAGAACCACCTTCAAAGAAGAACCCTCAGCCTTTGATCAAAAACTGGATGCAATACTCACTGGTATGAAGAGATTGGGTGATAGAGTGGAATCTGTTGAGAGAAAGTCATCATGGGAAGCACCACAAAACAACCCTCCTAGGAATCCAAATATTAGGAGAACTCAAAATCCAAACGTTGGCAAGGCCAGTTCTGACCCAGACATAAGACCCCCTTTCCAAGAAAATTATGCTGAAACTTCCACATCAAGTGAACCCAATGAAGATCCCCACATTAATTTAATGGGTTTGGATGGTGAAAGTCAAGTCTTTTTAACACAAGAAGATCATGAGGATGAGGAAATCAAGCTGTTCCAAACCAAATCAGGTGAGTCATTTGACTTTAAACAAGGCTATGACACAGCTGTTTATGAAGTCCATAAACAATACAAGTTAAGGAGTAGAACTGTAAATATAACGCAGCCTGAAAAAATAAAGGATAGCCAGCAGCCCAAAAGAGCCATAGTCACAGAGCCAAATGACACAACGGAATCACTTGCAAAGGAAGTAACCATTGAAGAAGTCACTGAACCGTTTTCTTCAAAACAGCAGCCCATGGCTGCATCATCCTTGCACCCTAACCCAAGTGTCACTCCTCAAGAGATGAGCAAGAAGGGCAAGCCTCAAGATCAAGATAAGAATCAAGAAGAAGAGTTAGTGAACAAGGAAAGAACTGTCATCCACAACCAAAAGACCCAATCTAAAAAACCCTTTGACCTAGAAACTGAAATTGGTAAACTGAAGGTAGCTATTCCTCTTTCAGAACTAGCCAAGCATGACATTTATAAACAACAAATCAAGAAGTCCCTTCAACTTACTAACAACAAAGATGATGTCAATGTGTTGGATGATACCCCAGAATTGTTGTTCGGTCCAGAAGTTGATGGAAAAACAGTAGTCACAGGGATCTTACCTTTTTATGTCAGTTTACATGTTCATGATAAGATATTACACAATGCAATGTTCGACTCAGGTGCCTCTCACAACCTCATGCCAAAAGCAGTCATGGAAAGATTGAATCTAGATATTACAAGACCATATAAGGACCTATTCTCCTTTGACTCCAGCCAAGTCAAGTGCTTAGGTCTAATAAAATATCTATGTGTGTCCCTTGTTCAGTACCCAAATAAAACAATTCTAATGGATGTTGTAGTAGCTGATATCCCACCCAAGTATGGGATGCTGTTATCAAGGTCATGGGGGGCTAAACTTCAAGGTTCCCTACAACTGGACATGTCATACGCCACCATCTTTGTTTTTGGGCAACCAAAGAGACTATACAGAGAAACACTAACGAAATACATGGTCAGCAGTGAAGAAAAGCCCCAAAATTTTCCCATATATGCTGTCCATTCAGACATAGACTCATACATTCTCTTCAATAATAATACAACTCCCTCAAACAATGATGTTGAAACCAATACACTCATACAAGAGGAGGACACTGATGAAAAAATTGCTACCCAAGAAATAATGGTTAAACCATCACTAAGCAAAGCTGTTGTTCTAGAAATCAAGCTAATTCAATCAAGTGATCAGACTGTCCTAGAAGACAAACCAGGTGAGAAACCAGAACTTCAACTTATGATCCCAGATCACAGAGAAGTTATTAAATCTCCCCTGGAAAAAGAGAACCTATGGTTTCTTGAATTTGATGGGTCAGTCAACAAATTAGGGGCAGGAGCTGGAGTTTGGATACACAATAAACAAAACAGTCATGCTGAAGGCCGAGCCTACAGACTAAATTTCAGATGCACCAATAACATGGCAGAATATGAAGCTCTTTTACTAGGCCTCAAACTAGTAAAGTCACTACAAGCCATAAAAGTGTCAATTCTAGGAGACTCAGACCTAGTTATCCAACAAGTGAAGGGAAATTTTGTCACCAATGACAAAAGACTGAGATCTTATAGATCTGCTGCTGCTGAACTGCTACAGTCCTTCACTGAATTTCAAATCACCAAGATTCCCAGAATCCATAACTTGCATGCTCACAGTTTAGCCACATTTGCAAGTACCTGCAAGCTACCTTTTGACCCCCACCACTGTTTTACAGCTGAGGTAAAACACAGACCTTCTGTCCCAAACAATGTCAAGGACTGGCAAGTATTTGAAGATGATGCACAAATAAACAATTTTTTGACTTTGCAGCAAGAATTTGCAGGATTAAATATTGACACTGAGAGAGCAAGTCAATCACAAATACAGTTTGAACAGAATAACCACCCAATATCACCCAGAACTACAAAACAAATGCTACATCCAACCATTTTCAACAAAGAAAACATACAACAAATTCAACAAAACAATTATGAAGAACTGCCTGTTACAGAGGCTGAGATCATAGAGTTGAAAGACAATTTTCTTCCAACAGGCCTAACTCCATTAGAAGACATCTTTGACTCAAATGACATCCCTAGAAAACCAAAGATGCAGCCCCTTAACGCTGCCGTTGAGGAATGCAACATTGGAACCATTGAGAAACCCAAAATAATAAAATTGTCTGCATCCTTACCTCCTGATCAAAAGCCCAAATACATTGACCTTTTCAAAGAGTTTCAGGACGTGTTTGCATGGGGCTATGAGGATCTAAAATCCTATGATACCTCTGTTATCCAGCACACTATCCCTCTCAAGCCTAATCAAAAGCCATTCAAACAGAAGTTGAGAAGGATCAATCCCATGCTTCTCCCCTCAATTGAAAAGGAGCTACAAAAAATGTTCAAAGCTGGTATCATAGCACCAATCAGGTTTTCTGATTGGATTTCAAATTTGGTCCCCACAAGAAAGAAAACTGGTGAAATAAGGCTTTGTGTTGATCTTAGAAACTTAAATCAAGTGTCCCTCAAGGACAATTATCCCTTGCCCAAGATGGATCACATTCTCCAAAGAGTGGTAGGGGCCTCAAGGATTTCATTACTTGATGGATTCTCAGGCTTTAATCAGATCCTAGTTCACCCTGATGATCAAGACAAAACTGCATTCACAACCCCATGGGGAACTTTCAAATATGTAAAAATGCCTTTTGGATTGAAGAATGCAGGGGCAACATTTCAAAGAGCAATGGATATTGCTTTTGCCAAAGAGATTAATGACTTCCTTGTCATTTATTTGGATGATCTCACACCTTTCTCAAAATCAGACCAAGAACATTTGAAACATTTGAGACAGATCTTCCTAACATGTAGGAAATATGGAATCTCCTTGAATCCCAAGAAATCCTTATTTGGTTTGGAAGAAGGTAAGCTATTGGGACATATCATTTCAAAGGATGGCATTAGAATTGACCCAGATAGGATACAAGCTATCTTACAAATGCCCCACCCAAGAAATATCAAAGAATTGCAAGCATTCTTGGGAAAAATCAATTTCTTGAGAAGGTTTATCCCAAACTTAGCAGAACTGATCAGATTACTAAATAACATGCTAAAGAAGGATTCAAAAGTGAAATGGACCGTTGAAGCAAATCAAGCCTTGGAAGGTATAAAATTGGCCCTTACCCAAACTCCGGTCCTGACAAATCCTCAATTTGATAAAGAATTCATCATTTTCTCTTTTGCTTCCCAACATACTATTGCTGCTGTTTTATTACAGAAAGATGACCAAGGAAATGAAAAGCCCATTGCTTTCTTTAGCAGAGCTCTTAGAGATGCACCTCTGAAATATCAAATTATGGAAAAACAAGCTTATGCTTTGGTCAAGGCCATTAAGGACTTTAGGATTTACATCCTTTATTCCCATGTTATAGCTTATGTGCCAAGTCCTATTGTAAAAGACATACTCACTCAAGAAAACTTAGAGGGTAGAAGAGGAAAATGGATTGCCAACATCTTGGAATTTGACATTGAAATAAAACCTACAAAGCTGATAAAAGGGCAAGGCCTGGCCAAATTAATGACAGAATCAAACTTCCAAGCCTTAGACATAAACCAACTGGACAATGAACCGGAGCTGGCGACTCCAAAGATCAACGTAGCCTTTGAACAATCCCCTTGGTACTCTGATATATGTTATGTGTTACAAAACCTGTGTGCTCCCCCAGGATTGTCCAGAACTAAATGTAGGTTCTTAAAAATGAAAGCCTCAAGATTTTGTGTTATGGATGGTAATTTGCTTTGGAAAAACCATGAAGGGATATTGCTAAACTGCTTAATTGAGAATGAGACTAACAATATCATGAAAGAATTTCATGCAGGTGACTGTGGTGGACACTTGTACTGGAAGTCCACCGTGGACAAGATACTAAGGGCTGGTTACTATTGGCCCACTGTTTTCTCTGATGTTAGAAAGTTTACCACATCATGACATAAATGTCAAGTGTTTGAGGGAAAGAGAAAGTTACTACCACTTCCCTTGAGGCCTATTGCCACAGAGAGACCTTTTCAACAATGGGGCTTGGATTTCATTGGGGAAATTCATCCCTCCTCTTCAGGCCAACATAGATGGATTTTAACAGCTACAGACTACTTCACTAAGTGGATTGAAGTTGTTCCATGCAGACAAGCAAATGATTCAACAATCATTCAGTTTTTGGAGAATAACATATTGGCTAGATTTGGTTGTCCTGACAAAATAATAACAGACAATGCTGCTGCTTTCAGATCTAAGAATATGGTGAATTTCTGCCACAAATTTCACATTACCTTGGGCCATTCTACTGCATACTATCCCCAAGGAAATGGTCTTGCTGAATCATCGAATAAAAGCCTGGTAAACATCATAAAGAAAGTGCTGGAAGAAAATAAAAAGAACTGGCATAAGAAACTTGTGAATGCCTTATGGGCAGATAGACTAACAACCAAGAGATCAATTGGGGTCAGCCCATATGAGTTAGTCTATGGATTAGAAGCCAAATTCCCTTCAGCACTAGGGATTCATGTTATGAAACTTCTTCAAGAAAGTCAAGCTGAACCAAATGATACGCAGAGAAGGATAAATCAAATAATATGTCTGCAGCAAACTAGAGATCAAGTTTACAGCAGAGTTCAAGTTTTACAAGAAAAATTAAAGAAAGCTTTTGACAGAAGGAATAAGGCAGAAGATTTCAATATTGGAGACAAAGTCCTCAAATGGGATTCAAGAAGGGAAGATAAAGGAAAACATGGAAAATTTGATTCCCTTTGGACAGGACCATTTGTTGTTCAAGCAGTGCAAGGAAACAATACTTATTTCCTCAAAAGTCTTGATGAAGCTGATTTAAATGAAGGTCCTGTGAATGGCAGGATGCTGAAGCACTATTTTGACTACCATCCATGAGTGCAACCATGAGTTTCCCTTGTACATATTTAGGTGTATATATTACTTTTTGTTGACATGTAACAATGCAGTTTCTCAAAGTTTTACAGGTTATCAGCAAAGGGCAAATAAGTTTCAAGCTTTATCAAGATAGGAAGAACACAATTTTGGTTTTTCAAAGAGGAATACTCCAAATTTTGGTACGAGAAGTCAAGGGGCAAGGCATTCTGACCTGCTGTTCTTGGTCTTTCAAATGAAAAACCATCCCCATGTGGAGCCATTGTTAGCTACCTATATCAATAGGTTTCATATTTCATGATTGGCAAAGAAAGGTCCAAATATGCTCTGCTTTGGTGATGCAAAGATCCCATATTTCCCAGAGAAAACAATGTATGTACATAAGTTCTTTGTTGACTCAATTTTGATGGGTGATCCAAAAGCCTAATCTGGATCATGCCATGTTTCAATTTTTTGTTGTAGAATAGAGGAAGAAGTCTGTCCAAACTGTTTAAATCTTGGCAGACCAGTAGCTTAGGTAGAGAATTAAGGTTCCCAACTGCTTAATCTAGGACCTTGGAAGCAATAAGGGTAGTTCTAGATAGAAAATCAAGAGAAAAGCCAAGAGAAAAGAAAAGGCAAATAAGGGTCTGCAAGTCTAAGTGCACCCTCCATGAAGAAATAAAAAATGCTAGGCAAATAGATGGGTAGGCAGTTGGGGTTGCAGAAGTGTCAGTCCTTTCTAATTGAGTGTTTGATAACCTGTTTACAAAGGAAAATCAGTGGATTGAGAAGAACCTCTTCTCCATTATGTTGCAGTTAAGCAAAGGAGCATGTCTAACTTCCCAGTTTCCCCTTTCACTCCCATTCCTAACATCCCTTCATCAGTTGAGATTCATGGAATAATTTGTGGTTTTATGGTGGTTCTTATTCCTTTAAAAGCCACATTTCTTGTCTAAAATTCTTTTCATTTTGATCTACTCCCTAAACTAAGTTATTTTCAAAATAAACTTAGTGACATCATTCCTCATTCACCATTTTCATCCATATTAACCCCTAACTTCTATTATATAAATCCCCTATGTTACCCTTTCCCTACTATTATAACACTATGGTGTATAAACCCCAAGCATTGTATAAATATCCCTCCCCTTGGCATTATAGCCATATGTTCACTATCAGGGATTAAATTGACATCTGGTCAGCTTAAGAGCCCTAACCCTTGCCCCTCTTTCCCCTTCTGAAGTGATTTAACCCATTAAACCCTTCATTTGCTAAGAAGCCTTGTGAAAACCCATTTCCACCCCTAACCCACTTCATTTGCAAAAAACATATAAAAACCCACTTTTTCCCGTTTACCCAAAGTTTGGCGCAAAAGCGCATTTGCATAAAAAACATTGGAAAAACCACGTAATCCGCCAAATTTCCAAAGGTCCCGCCGGGCGCAAATCTCAAGAGAAATATTATTTTATTGCCGCCCTCCGTCCGTATCGTTCGGCCACCTCAACGTCCCGTCGACCGTCGGATCGGGCCCTTTTGATCCGACGGCCCTCATGCATATCGGACCGGCCCCGACGTCCGAGAGTTACCTTCCGATATCTGTCAGAGGGTGACGTCAGGCCTCTGCCACGCGCCACCCCCACAGTGTATCGGAGGTACATCTGACATTTCTGCTTCCGTATCAAAAGCGGTGCGATATGAAACCGCTAACCACTTCCGGTTTCGGTTGATCCGCCCTGCCAGCGTCACCGCCGTGTCAGTGCCCCGTCCTCCAGTTGCCCCACCTGTCTGCCACTTCACCATCCCCGTGGACCTCTTGTATGCCGCCACGTCACCCGATGACGTCATGCTGATGTCATCCGACTTTGACCCCACCTGATGATATCATGCTGATGTCATCCAAAAAAAGCGCCAAAGTCCTGAAAAAACCATATTTTGGCCGAAATGTCGCGTTTTTTGCACTTTTTGCAAAAAACGCTGTTGTATCCTCTGCATGAATTTTTACGTCCGAGCCTTTGCCAACCTGCTGAATCAACCTGGAGACCGCTGGCGCGCCTATTCACCTACATTCTTGACCATTGCTGACTGTATATCAGGTATTTATCCATGCAAATCCTTTCTGCGCCCGGTTTTGTCTGTAAATTGCCAAAATAACTTAAAACAGTGAAAAATAGATAATTCACCGGCAAATCCCCTGTGCCTGGTTCCCATTTGCACCTAAAACGTCGAAATTCACCAGCTAAGCCTCGTTTACCTGAAATTTTATAAAAACTCCATTCTGTCGCGCAATCGCGAACTGGTAACTCCACACTGTACCAATTTGTTGTAAAAGAGGGAGCAAGGCCAGACATTTGCATTATTCGTGTTCTAAGCAGTATTTCAATTGCTGCAACTCACCTTTTGTCCTTTGTTCCTGAGTAAATTCACCTTCCTCTTCAAAGAAAACTCTTTGGTGTTGTTCTGCACAGTAACACTAGTCCATAAACAACAGAATCCTAAAGGAAATCATGGATCCACCAGTAGCCCTGGTGGCATTAAACGTTGCTCCATTGAATGCCCCTCAGAGACAATTGGAGTGGCAGCCTCTAGCAGACCTGGACTATCAAATTTCAGAGGAAATGCTGATGAGGACCAAGTTCCACATCCACCTGCTAAATGAATTAAAGGCTAAACATGAGAGTGGGACAGATGTGCTGGGCATATGGGACTCTTTTCTCCCTATATTCAAGCTCCCTCAGGTCAATCAGTTCCCTGATTTGATCCACCTATGTGCTGAAAACTATGACCCTACTCAGAGGGCAGTGCTTGACCCTTCAGGCTCAGCTGTGTTCTATATCACCCCAGAAGCTATCAAAGAGATGCTCTGCTTCAACACTGAGAAGAAATTGGTCCCTCTATCACTCATAGACTTGATAAATCAAGGAGCCAGATTGGCAGATGCTCAGGTCACCAAATTAAATCAGTTGTACATTGACCCTGACTCTGTGAAGTATCCTCCTATTAACCAAGTATACCTCAACCAATTGGGCAGAGATCTTGCAGACATGATTAGTCCCATTTTGGGCTATAATTCAATTGAATTTGTTGATGAAACTGTGCTGGTGATGATGCTAATGTTCGCTCCTGGCAAGTCTCCAATCTGCTACTATGCCACCTACATCTCTGATAAGATACATGAGTAGTTGATGAACTTGGCCCGAGAAAAGGTGTTTAGATACACCTCCTACATTTATCATTTGATCTTATATTATCAACATGAGAAGTTTTCTTTTGCTATCAAAAGAGTGGATGCCCAGGGCAATCCAAGGTCAGTGGTCTATTGGTCCTCTGCCTTCCACTACAGATCTCAATCTCCATACACTTACTGTGAGTTCATAGATCTCTTCATCCACCCAGCCATGTCTATGCTGATGAGCTCACCTCCTCCAAGGCTCACTAATTAGATGCAAAGGATCCTTCAGTTATCCAAAACATACAGCATTGGGGACTGGTACTTCTACCAGAACCACACAGTCATCAGGATCTATGGGTGTGAATTGCCTCCCTACAGATTGCCCAAGTATGTGCCCATGAGATTGTTTGCCCTGGAATACTTCAGGCAATTTGGGAATGCTGATGTGCTGCACTTTTCAGGCAGAGGCAAGAAAGCACAACTGAAGGTCAGGAACCAACTTGGCCACTTTATCTACAACAAAAGGGAGGAAGGTTGGAAAGAGGCGGATAGCATGTTAGAATCCCTTGGCTTGCAAACTAGTTTCCTTTGGAAACCATATGACCCCAATCACTTCATAACTTTAAGAAGGGTCAAGTATAGGCTGTCAGGTTATGACCATGTAAGGATTCCTCACATAGAAAAATATGCAAATCAAGTAAAATGGAGGAGAGGAACCCTAGAGGAGCCTGTTACACAAGAAGAGTTGAATCAAAGAGCAGTGAGAAATCTGAAAAAGATGGCTGACCTTGAACTTTGTTCACAGGTACTCACTCTTCCAAGCACACAAGTGGGAGCAGTTGCCTCGTCCTCAACTGCAAATCAGCAAGCAGCCAAAGCTAGTGAGCAAACCTCTAGCAAAGGCAAGGAAAAAGAGATGGAAACAGAACAGCCACTTCATGAGGAGGTGCAGCAGCAACAGCAGCAGGTAGAGCAGCCACAACAGCAAGAACAACAGCAAGAACATGGGAAGCATGACAAAGAGCAGCCATTACAGCAAGAAAGGGCAGCTGAGGCCCCAATTTTCACTGAGCCGCAAGCTCAGAACACTGTGCCTCCTAGGCAAGAGACTACTACTGAAGCCTCAGTCCTCCAAACTCCACAAAAGGAGGATATAAGTAGGAAAAGGGACAGAGAGACTCCCCTCACATCATCCATAAATCAGAGAGAGAAAAGGCATAGAATGAATCCCTTCTCTGAGGAGGAAATGCCAATAGGGCAGTCTCTGGGCATGGGCCCACCTAGTAGAGAAGCATCTGCTAGCTCCTTCCAGCAGGGACAAGACAGAACAATGGGAGGAGAAGTCAGCTCCTCAAGCCACCAAAGAGAAGCTGAAGGAGGAATCAAACAGCAGTTTATTGATATTAAAAGGAAAAATGAGCCACTTAAAATACAGCTCTATAATCATCTGCTGAAAATGGCTCCTACCAACCAGCAAAGACTGATGTCTGCCTATGATGTTCAGGAGGGCAAAATGATCATGAGTCATTTTATGCCAGCTGTAGTACAGCCACAGTCCCCTGCAGATTATATAAGGACCAATCTTGAGGTCCTTGCCAAGGACATCCACCCAATGGACAAAATCGAATTGCACAAACAAACGGGTGAGATGGTGTATGCCTCCTTGGCAGACAAAACACTGGATAACTACAGGCTAGAAAATAGCCTAAATAATACAACTGCCCAGCTTGAGTTGGAAAGGGCATCCTCTCAAGCGAAGGATAACAGAATTAAAGCCTTGGAGGAAATAATTATAGAACTGGGGCATGATCCCAAGGATATTAAGGTTGTGCAGGCATTGTTGAAATTGAGGGATGCAGACATGGCAGCCCTTAGAAAGATGGTCAAAGTCCCAGCAACGATTCACCCCCAAACTGAAGAAGTTGCTCAACTGAGACATGATCAAGATGCCACTGCTTTGCTGGTATCCCTATACAAACAGCTTATCCAGACCCAAGAGAAGTTGGGAGAGTCAGAGGCTGCCCAGGCAGCATTGCAGCAAAAGGAAGGAGGTCAAACCTCTCAGCCTCCTCCTGAAATAATTAACCTTGAGGAAGCTCCTCAAACCACTGCTCCCCTTACTCAACAAACAGAACAGGCAGCACCATCCACCTCAGCACCAGCGCCAACAACAAACCAGGCTTCAAGCCTGGACATGCAGAAACTAAGGAATAAAATCCAAGCCCTGGAAGCCCAAATTTCAGAGTTAAAAGAGGCCAGGGAAAATTTGGTCAAGTTGAATGAGAGATATGACAAATCCAAGAAGACTGTAGCAGAAAAGGGCAGGTAAATAAAGGCCCTTAAAGACAGGATCAAGGAGCTGGAGAAGGAGCTCACATTGGATAAAGTGACAGCTGAGCTCAAGACAGTGCTATGGGCTAACATTGGCCAATCCATCACTGACCAATGGCAGTATATTGAAACAATCCATGAGCAGTTGGAGCTCATTGCAAAAGCACAGAGGGAAATCCAGAGATCAAGGGCATCTCTAGGCAATATGCCTGAGGTTGCCAATAGAATGATCAATGTGCTTAACAACAGAACAAGTGCTCAGTTAGCTACTATGGGAATCTCCAACATAACTGAGACCATCCAGCTAATAAAGAGGGTCCTAACACTGAGAAACCTAGTGCAGACACTAGAGAGAAGGACCCAGGATATGCAGACCGAGGTCAATAGATTCATGGAAAAATTTGTGGCATTGCAAAACAAAGGTCTTCCAAGCTTACTGAATAGTGCAGGAAGATTGTTTTCCCATGAAAACTATGCCAAGAGGGTGAACACCTTTGCCACAAATCAGATCACAGAGAAGGCCAGCACCTCAGAGGAAACAGGGCCAGCAACAGGACAAAATCTCTACAACAGAGTAGAGAACTTATTTTTTATCATGGATGAGATCAAACATCTGTTTGAAGTGCCTCCCAATTTCTATAAATATACAGAGGCAGATGAGACATTAGAGGCAATTCTGAGACACCAATTGCCCACACAGGAATACTGGACCAAAATGATACAGCTAATATTGTAAGCCAGAGCCTGTAAATCAAGTTTTGTTATTTATTATTCAAATTTACAAGTGATCATGCACAGGAAAACTTGGAAAGATCAGCATGCATGAAAAGGGAAGGGCTGAGCCAATTCAGCAGAGCTATTCGGCCAACAAAGCACAATTGACAGCTAACAGGGAGCAGGGTCGAAAGTTACAGCACGACATGCCATAAAGGCCCATTTTTCAGAGTTAAAGCAGAACGGTTAGACCGACTCAGTGGCCTCTAAAGGCCAAAATATCTTCTAACAGACATAAAGAGCATTTACGTTGTATTAAAAGCAGTCATAACTTCTTATCTACTGTTCTGTACAAGTTGGTGAAAACATTTATTTCTCAGATGACTCAACGCCTTAGATATTTTGTATAACCGTTTGTATATATTCCCCCCTGGCAGAAGCTTGCAGGGGTTGTTGTTGATTTCTCTTGAAGAATTCTTTTGCTGTAAATCTCCAGAGTTTAATACAATAGGCCGATGGAATTTCCAAAGTCTGTGTTGTCTGAGGGATTGTAATGCGATTGCTGAGTGCTACAGGATTCCTGCGTGTTATCATGGCTCAATAAGTTCTGTTAAACTTTCGTTATGTTCTTTCTGTTATTTTCTCATAACTTATCCATGTTCTAGATTTCACAATTAATGGTAGAGAAAAAGACTAATTCCAGGATTTATTCATAGAATACCCTGAATTCAATCTATGCTATTACAAATGTTTTCTTCAGTTATGGTTATAAAGGTGTGATTCTTAATTGCTGCACCTCTACACTGTATCTTTCACAGGAATTATTGTTTAGGAATTCAAGTCTGCTCCTTCACAATACATCTCTTTCTCACAACCGAGCTTAGTGGAAAATCCTTAACTGCTTTTCACTGGTTACACACATTTCATCATTATAATATCAAGTTTGTTTCATGAGATATTCAAAAGGCCCTGCAGTTTCAGCAATCCTAATCTACCTCTCAAACAACCAGTAACCAAAGACTCCATTGCCCAATGGACTAGAATTATCTGAAGGTTTCCACCTTAGGTACAGAAGACATCCCTCAACCAAAACATAAAACCAAACCCTGAACATCACAGCTAGCCTAAAATACTATCAAAACAGAGACAAATCATAAAGAGAGAGCCCTCTCTGATTACAGTTTGGCTAGAAACTGTAATCCAAAGATTGGTTAGTGGTTACCCCGGCCGTATTCCCTTGGGAGTCATAGGGAACAACCTGGGTGTTAACAGGTGGGATTAGATTGCTAGAAAACAATTGGAGCAACAACTATTGCGGCTACCATTTCTCTTGTGAGATCTGAGCTGGGATTATTTGCATTAATTCTATATGCTTGGCAAGGTGTGGTCATGTCTTATTGCCTTTGCCAACAATAATGGTCCGAGTCACCATCACCCACCTATTCATACAATACATCAGGCTCTGTAAGTGCCTTGAGAAAATATTTATTCTCCCATCTAATAGCCTCCATTGAATGACCCAACTCACCATTGTTGGCCAATTGCTTTCCATATTCAACAACACTTCATGAGAGCATGGTGATTGTGAATGCCATTGGGAGGCCAAATTTAACATTGTCACAAGAATCATAGTATCCTCCTACTAGATCCACCCCATTGGTTGATCCATCATGCAGACTAGAATCAACCCTCTAGGTGACTCTCTGATTGCTAGGAAGCTTTCTAGATCTCTGAGCCTCGTAAAACATGATACTCTTGCTCAATGTTGCACCATAGTCATGACCAGTTGTTGCAACTCTAATGTAGAGCACCAAACTCAAAACATACAGATATGAAGCCATGGAGAAACTCAATTGAAATAAATTAGATGGACCCACTTCAGATAAGGCCCCTTTGTGAGAACCCTAAAGTTAGTTATTGTTGATAGGATAACATGCAATGGACGAGGAGAAGACAATCATTGAAAGAATAATGCAACAAGGTAAGTAAAAGTTGGGAATCAATCACAATGTGAACTAAATACATATCTATGAATCCAAAATGTCTCATCTCAAATCAAGCATATGAAAAGTTGTACTCAAAACTAATATCTTGCAGGACTAATGCAGTTCACTGCAACAAGAAATGACTAGATCTGAATGTGGACAAGATGAGAAATCTAAGCTCCACTGCTAGCTACCAAGATTAATATTAAAACAATTGACCATATATATCTATATACCCCAACACATCAAAATTTCATTCATCAAAATGACCCTCAATAATAACATATCTCAGAGACTGGCACTAACAAATACCCACAATAATGGACAATGTAGCTTCAACAAAATAGGCACAACACCCAAAACCATGACTATAACTAGAAAAAAGCAATACATAGCTTATGCATTATAAATATGCAGATCATTCTATAGAACTAAGTGAGATCATTTTTAAATTCTCTAACAACCTACACCAAAACATACAACATTATATGTTACCATTGCTTAGAGATCACATAGCCACAATGCCCATCAACAAAAGCACTTGAGCAAGGTGGTCAAACACACAATGGTTATGGACTATGGGCTCAAGAGGGATAGCAACAACTGATATGACGAGTGAAGAAAGGCTAGAGAAGTGAAGACAATATATGCACAACATTGGAGGCAATTTCCCAATATCTAATAATTAACAAAATATTATATTATTTTATGAAAATATAGTAACTATTTTTTCTTTAATGCCATTGACAAACTAGTTCCAAGTTCCCACTAATCTTCCTTCTGAAATCTCTTCACACTCCCTATCATACCAATCGGTGCACATTAAATTCCCAAATTTACTTCAATCCCATTTCTCCCTTGACCTTAATTCATCTATACCCAATTATATAAAACACCCATTTCATTTTCTCTGCTAATTTTTCCATTTTTACCATTAGAAACCTAGATGAAGACAAACAATGGGATCCTAACTGGTTTCCTCTGACAAAAAAATAACAAAAAAACCCCTACATATATCTCATTCCCATCTACCCATTACCCATGATCACAAATACATTAAAAAAATGATTTTTTTTTCCAACAAACTTCTACTTTTTTTCCCTCTGCCAACAATGGCAGTTTCTGCTAAGTAGGTTATGTATAAATGGCCTATTAAACACTTATGCTTACAGTGAAATTGATATTCGTTCTTCCAACCTTCTAATTTTACTTATTGTGTTTTTCAAATCAGATGTCAAATTATATAGATGTGTCTTAGATGGTGGGTGATTTTAAGATAGGCTATTAGTCTATGACTTGTTCTCGAGGCCATTCCTTGACAATGGATTGTTGTTACTTTGTTACTTATAACTAAGTCTCTCACGGGGAGTTTGGGTCATGGATTTACTCTAAACATCATCACAATTGAATATCGGGAGGTACATATCTTTCAGTTTCTCTTGGATGGTTGTGCAATTTCTTCTTTTGGAACTCATATTTGTTGTATTTTAGTATAAGGGCCTTGTTTCAATTAAACACACATGAAACAGTGAATGTTATTGAAGTTGCATCTTTGAATGAATTTATGAATTAATTAATTCAATGAGGTTAATCTAGCGAATTCATTATTATTTATCTTCTTCATTATCAATGACATTAGAGGATGACTTGTGAGCTTGCTTTGGGTTAGTGCACTTCACCTTTGTTGTGATTGCATATTTAGTAACATTCATGCAAGAACATATTTAATGGTGAAATTGAGTAATGCAAAGTGAGCCTTTCCAGTGATCATAGTTCCCACAAAATCTGTTTTTAAATCAAAAAATAAGTCACCAAATGTGTCCATGTAGGTCCATGATCCATGATATGGATCATCAGTTTCACTTGCACATATACATGTTCTCCTTCAGGATGGATTTCACTTGCACTTGACCTTCTCGACCACATCACATTAAAGTGATCCTTGTTAGAGTTGGTTGTGCTCTTTATTTCTTGCAAAGACTTGATAACGACTTGTTTAGCCAAAAGAAATTTCATAGTAATGATAACCAAACTAGAAGGAAGTTCATGCTCCTTTACTTTACACTATTTTTTTTACTTCACACTCTTTTTTGCTTCTTTTCCTAAAGATTGATTGTGGCTCAACTTACATATTTCCATCAACCATTCCCAAACCTTTGACTAAATGGCTTAGGAGGAACCTTATCCTCATAGTAGTGTTCTACATTGCTCAACCAAAAATATATTCTCCCAAACCCTTAAAGTAGTCTAGAAAATTTAATACTTATTTCGCTGATGGAAAAGTTCAGGGATGTAAGAAATCAGTTTTAAATGGTATTTCACCCTATCACCAAAAGTTTTGAAGTAGAACACAACAAATTTTGCATATTCCCTCATATGCAACAAAAATAACCATGGAAAATAAACAAAATTAATGCATTACCTTAAACAAGGATTGGATTCAACTGAATTATACGTGACTTCATTACATTTCTTGTGTAATTGGAAAAAACATTGTAGTCTTGGAGAATCCTTTACGTGCCTCAGGGACATATGGACCCAATATTTAGGAAGTGTTCTCACATTTACAACATTGTATTTGTCAACAATGGACTGAACCGCTATGCTTGGGAAACGTAACAAGTTGATCATAGAAAGGTTGAGAAACTTATTTAACAAGCGTATGTTACTAGTTTATAGTCTCATTGATGAAATAGATGCAACACTTGATCCTTATCATAGGACTGTTGTTGGAATATGATTAAGCGCAAAATATACTGCAAACACACAATTTATATGAATGAAAGGTTATTAAATTAAATAAATAAGAAGACGAAACTATAAATAGAGTTTCAAGTGAATCAAACCATAGAGGATAGAAAAATTGGAATTGAATGGGAACATGTCGAAGTATATGCACACAATTTAGGCTTGTGGGGGGTAGTCAATATCATGGGATTGGGCCTAGTGTAATGAAACAAAAACATGTTGAAAATTAAAATGTGGAATTGTGATCTTCTATTGTTCAAATAATAACAAGATCGTCTCTCACACCGCATCATTTGCACAAATGTACAATGTGAAACATTATGTGGATGAAAATGAACCTATTTCCCAATTCTTTTCTGCCAATGGCATTCCTTTGTTGCATTGGGATTTAGAGTGTTACTTGAAAGGGAAAAGAGCCAAATATTTGCTATTCTACTTGAGAGTTGTTGAACTTGGATATGAGGTTGCACAGTGTTTTTGGGAATATGATATATGCATTAAAGCAGGGTAATGAGCATGCAACACTTTTAATTGGGGATGACTATTATTATGGCAGGGTGACTTTCTCTCTATAGGTATCTCAATATGAATTCCATGGCATCTTGTATAGGACATGAGTGTAACTCTTAACTTTATGGTCTTCCTTTGCAAGGTATTGAAACAAATTTTTGAGTGTGTTGTATATTCTTACATGCATGCTCATTCATAGACAAATTCCAAGGCTATGTTCAACCTTACTTACATGAATGAACACAGGGAGGGCCTTCCTTTTGATTTTCACTTGGAAAAACGATATTATGATCAAGTTTCCTGTGATGCTTGCACTTCTAAGTGTATGGATTAGAAATAACTATGGCAATAGTTGTTTGGTAAGCTTTGTTAATGCTTTTTGTTGATTTACTTCCTACTCATGAATACATTACCATGAATGTGGCCCATAAATAATATGATTTATTTGTGCATATCAAAACATCAAATTATGATTTGAAAGATTGTTACTTGTATGATGCCCAAGTGCATGAACTGACATTATTTGTTTGTCATCATCTTGTTGCAACTTTTGATCTTACCCTAGATCGATTACCTAGACTTTATTGAAATTGGCAAGGACTTGTTGCTTCACAACTCCCCTTGTTTAATACTAAGTTCTCCAATCCTAATTTATAAAAAAGGGAATAATGTTAATGATAGTGATAACGTCCTATGGAAATTTTTATAATGATATGACTAATAACTAAACTTGTTTCTCTCATCCCAAAAAAGATGCAGCGTTGGAATGATTTATAGAACACGGAGGTAGGGATTTCAGAGAAATATATCATTATGTCTTTGATTTCTCTATGTTCTGAAGCATGTGGTGCATTCTTCCCTACCCCTAAAGGTGAAAAAAAATGAGTTTCCTGGTCATTTTAGTTTTATTTTTTTATCATGAATTATTTGCCAGTGGAGAAAACATATGAGATTCAAGGTAATTCTTGTTTGAAGGGTAAATTTGGACTGCCCGTGTTTCAAATCTTCAAAGGACTGAAAATTACATAAAGTTCTATTTTATCACCATGGAAAGCTTCAATTTCCTCAATGAGTCGAAACCCATTTTCCCTGTTATTGAATATTCTGAATGTTGCAGCATAACATTGGAAACAATAAATTCTACCCCTAATTGAGAGCAATTTGTTTCATTTTAGATGTATGACTTTTCAATTTAATGTTCCCAACAATGGATTTTACTATAAGAATTTATTCCATTTTTTTTTAATTGTATTGTGGCTGCAATTGAGTAAAATTATCAAGGGCGAGTTAGAATACGATGTTGAGGGTTATACTATTATTGATTTTCATTATAATTACAAGTATAGAGGTGGTCATATACAGGAAGTTTGAAGGAATAATTCATTTTTCACTTATATGTTTACCAATTTTTATTTTTATTTTATTTTTTAAAGAGCAATAAATATCAATGATCTAAAAGACATGGAATTTTTTTCAAAAAAACAATATCCAAAATGGAAAATATATGGCTCTGATTCTCCACTATGAATATTCATCCATCAAAGCACCTAACTTGTGGGTGACATTCATATTACTGATTTTATTGTCTTTTTTTACTCCTATAATTCATTCAGAGATCTTGTTCCACCATTATTTTATATCATGTTGTTTTCGGGTCTTCAAATTTACTATTTAGTGATCAACGCTAAGGCATTAGTTTTTCTATGAGTAAAGAGTTTGTTTCAACTTTGGTAAAGAAGTTTCATTTAGTTGAAAATGTCAGGAGATATTTCCCTGTATGTATGTAGGTATTTAATAGAAAATAAGTTAATGTTTGAAGTTTGTTTTGAAAGAAAGAAAGAAAAAGAAAGAGCAAAAACAAACCTTGTTTATTTTATATTTATTGTATGTAATAGATAAAGGAGGGAAAATTTTCAAAAACAAACCTGGTTGTTTTATCTCTTTGTATTTAATAAATATGAAGTATCTATTTTTTGAATAAAATATGACATGAAGATGGATTTATATTAGTTTAGATTCATTTTAATCAATATCCAATATTAACAAAAATTCAAAAAAATCAACAACAAAAAAATGTTGCTTAAAAAGATCAAGCTTAAAATCAATATCCAGAGTCTAATTTTACTTTAATTTTATTAGTATTGGAATTATAATGTTATTAGCATTACAAACATAATGTGAGAGGCACTAAGATCTCCTCAAATGGCTTCTTTCAGACAAATAAGCATAATGCCTTCTTCTTGATTGCTAAATTATCATATATTATGTTTGTTCTACTTGTTTCTTTTAGCAGAATGCTATCAAACAAATATGTTAAACAAAGTCAAGCTAACTTTGATAGATTTCCTGCTCATTTTCCTTTTGCTATTGTAGCTAATTCTTTATTTTAAAAATTTTCATTGATTATTTGGATCTAGACTATCTAAAATGTGGGTTTGAAGGGTTTATTGGCATTTACAAATTTAAAATATTTTTTTTAGATCCAATCTATCATCTTTAATCATCATAAACAATAGGAATGCATTACGATGTTATTAAGAAACTCTATTTTTTATTTGTAAGAGGTAGGTCACCTATTCATGTACACATAAAACATTTACATGCTTTTTGATAAGTCGGGTTGCTTCCCGATAATGTTTTGTCAAGTCTAGAAGCTTGAACAATATCATGTTTAAAATTGAAAATATTTATGTGCCAATTAAACAAGTCTAAACATTAATGGAGATAACTTGGTCCATGTCCATTGTATTAATACCAATGATAGAAAAGAAGAAACCATAGATTCAAATATAGATGTGGGCCAGAGTGACCTTGTGCTAATTATCATCGTCTTCAATGGAAATGGGCTACTGGGAACACTCTCCAGCCTTTTGTATTCAACGACCCCTATGTCTTAGTTCTTGAAGCTCCTTTATTGTCTTGGTTCTTTATTTATATATCATTAGAGTTCTATATTAATTTTTGGGGGATTCAGAAGAATTACATTCCAGAAGTATGTATATTCATAGAGCCCATATGAGAATTGTGCATTGGATTTCGTGTTGGCTCCATCATGTCCAGTCTCTTTATTGAATTGCCTACTCTACATGATTTTGATTTTTAATCATCATAGCATTTATAATGCCTATTTTTTTCAATTTTTACTATAGTTGTATACAATTTTTAAGTTCTTCAGTGATTTCATTCATCTCCAAACTTGTATTAGAGGAGCCATAAGACATTGGGACTTCGAGTTTGTACTTTGGTTAGTGTCAAGTTTAAACAATCGGCTTTGATGCTATTTTTCAGGTGGTTGAGCATATTAAATGTTATCGGGAAATCTAGTGTCCATTCAGAGCTTTTAGTCCCAGTAAGATGGGTAGTTATCTTAGAAACAAACAAACTAAAGTTACTTTCGTTTTCCTTTATGAGAAATAGATGAGAGAGAAGCAGAGAGTACCAACCTCAATTTTTTGCTTGGCTGCTTGCTTATTTCCTCCCCCCTTTGACAAATCTTTGCCGCTCCTCCCTTTCTTGTCCCGCTTCAAAGAGCACATGTAAAGTCAAAGCAGCATAATACCATCAAAGCACAGAGATCTACAATCATAAAAAATATAGGACCAGATATATATTGACCACACAAATGCATATATCAACTCAGACATACAAGAATGTGGAGGAAAACTCAAATAGCTTTATTGATAGAAAGAGTAGAAGAGAGGATTACAACCCATTGATCTGACCCAGCGTCATCCTCCCAGCATGAAAGCCCTTATTCACCTCATGAAAATCTTAGATCACCCAACACTATGATGTTCCACAAAGAAACCAACAGCACTTCCTTACAAAATACAAGATTCCAACCTTTGGATCTCTGGGATGAGGGATCCATATATAGATGTTTGCATGTGGGTGAGTCAGCTTCTGGGATTTTGATTAGTGTCCTCTCTCTAATAGTTCTTGGTTCCACTTGGAGATTCATGATCTCTTACTCATCTTTGGGCAAATTCAGAGAGGAAAGTGTCAAATGGGCAATTTCTAGAAGATTCTCTAGGTTTCCACCTAGCCAACTGCTTCTGCCATTTGTCTGCTCTCGCTCATCGCACCCCACAGAAGGGCTTTTCAGTATGCATTGCACCTTTTGCATGTGGCAGGTGAGATGCATCGCACCCTTAGCACTGAGTAGTTCGTATGGTCCAGTTTTGACCAGTTCTGAGCAATTTTTCATGGAGAACTTCTGGGAGATGATGTAATCAGTTGACCTTGCTCCTTTAGGGTATGAAACAACACTTTTAGGGACTTAGAAGCCCTTGGTTTATGGACATATGTGATTGGAGTTGCAGTGCCCAAATATGTCTATAACAGTTGCCCCCTAAAGCATGAGGTTGTAAATATTTTAATGTCGGGTGAAATGCTTTATCATGAGGATCCAAGGTTTTTCGAACTGGAAGGCAACCTGTAATAACATATAATACAATACAGTATCTTCATAATATTTTCATGATCTAGATGAGGCGGGCATTCCCATGCTCAGCTTTATAAATTCATTTTCATGTACATAGGACAGACAACCGTCTGTGTGGCAGACCGATGATTCTGGTGGAGCCATCATCCTTTGGTTTCGATGATTATCTGTGCAGCAATGATGTACATTTGATGTCTTCATTTTCCTGAATATATCACAGCCCGGATGGATGAAACTAGATCCGGGGTCTTCAAACTCGTTCAATCTTCGCCCGAAGTACAAGTCGATCCATGTGAAAAGATGTTCTGGAGTCAAACATGGAAAGACATCGCCTGATTACGAGCCAATGATGTAAGCTGTTAACAGGCGCGAGAGGAATCACCGATAATGATGATGACCCTCAAGGTACGACAGTACAATTCACGTGGTGTGAAAAAGGGACTTGGCGTCTAACACCACACAAAATCTTTCGGTCGAAGGCCATTAATGTAAACCTGTCGCCGGAAGTGAGAAACTTGCCATTGAGGCATGCAAGCTTCAAAGTACTGAAAGGGTTGTTCCTAGGTCGACTTCTTGGGTAATGAGCTGATGTCGACAAGAAGTGACCCGTCGTAGGAGGGAATTAATGAATCCCATATCTACGACACGAAACAGAGCAAATGATTTTGTGGAGGTGAAAACGATCTGATGATACAAGGTTTAGGGTGGCGGTCATGAAAGAATGAAGCGTGAAGGTATTGCAGTGGATGAGACACAAGCTGGGTTGGTGAATTCTCTGAGCAACTTCTCTTAAACATATCGACGACACTGAAGTGGATTGGTAGCGTTAACCCCAAAAATGGATGGTACGGTGGACCAATGGTAATATGACCGGTGAACGGAATAACCCAACCCGAATCAATCATGGTGATGGAGTGAAAGTGTCATGTTCAAGAGCGACTTGCTACCAATAAAGTTTCTTCAATTTTTCTTCCCAATTTTTCCCCTGTCATTGCTGACCAGTACCTCTTTATTTTTTTCAAGCTTGAGGAGGATAACATATGCTTGTTCTATAATTTTCCCTTCAGGCAAACCCGTCGCTATGTTTTAACGAGCCTAGCGACAGTGAAACTCATTCTTGTCTGCATGGACAAGTTTGTTGTTATTGGTTTTAACGAGTTTAACAACAAAGATAACTCGGTTCTTTTTCAATTTTAGAGAGTCTGAAAAAGGACAGAAAGGAAACTCCAGTAATCCTTTTTCGTCATATAATCCCTTAAGTCCGAAAAAGTATAAAATAATACGAAAGGGATGAATTTTCGATAGTTTTAACGAGCCGAATAATACAAGCGCTCGATCTTTTTGTGTAATGATCCCTCAGGTCCAAAAAGATTAAAATCTAAAGGCGAGATAGCACTTCCGATCATTTTAACGAGCTGGAGAGGCCAATTTCTCGGAAATATTTTCATATTTTACGAGTCAGATGAAAAGAGCTTAAAGCAGACTCTTTTTTTAAGGAACAAGTGATATTTTCGGGTAGCAGCTAGTTCCAGGTAAGGTTTGGAACTTTCCAATCACGGTAGTGTCAAGAGGATGGCTAACAAAATCACTCGTCGCAGTTGTCCCTCAAAAGGGTAAACAATCAAATGGAGGCGTATGATCGGCTAAAACAGAGTGGAGGTGATGGTAAGAACATGACCAAGGCTCAAAATCTGATGATAATGCGATCGCAATGGTTATTTACCGAAGGTGGGTTCATTTTTTAATGAGCTTAAACTCTGGTGGAATATTTGCTCATTGCTAGTTTTATTTTTTAACGAGCTTGAACTTTGCGTAAAAATGCTTGTGCCAGTCGTATAATAAGGACGTCTCATCGATAGGTTCAATTTTTAGGGAGCTTGCACCATTCGAAACTTTTCTCCGGATCCTTTCTTTATGTAAGCTAGGAACGACCAATCCTATGAGTTTAAAGGGTTAAGAACCTACAAACTAAGGAAATAAATGGTCGCTTTTCACTTTCATGCAAAAAGGTTTGCATGCCCCTGGGTATAACGAAGTAGAGTTTCCAGGTTACCCTTCAATTTGCAAACAAAACATTTTCTCTATCGGGAAAGGCCTACCTTCTAATGGAGGTATCTTATTCCAGTCTAATTCCATTTTCCTAAATGGACGTGTGTGTCAGACTAGTCATATATCCTCCACAGAAACCTACCCTATACTTGAAATTTTCCTACCGAAGCAGACCAGGGTGCATGCCCTCTGGGTTTTAGTCACAATCACCGAATTACTCGCGTTCATCAGGTGGACGGACTGGAGATTGATGAGACATTCCTTATGCAAAAAGACCAGTTAGGGATGGCATTTGACTATTAGCTATGTGTGAGCTGGGGAATGAAATCTGGTCTACGAACTGGACCATTCTGCCTTCATGCGGAAAACACATCACTCAAAAGAGCGAGGAGACAATGGCTCCCATGCTATAAATGTAGTCACGCCCAAGGAGTAGATTGTAATCTAAAGGTACTTGGACTACCATTACATTCAGGTAGACGGTTTTCCTTCTCAAAGTTATAGGAAAACTTGGAAGGATCCCTAACGGTCGACTGGTTCCTTTGTCGAAGCCTGTCAGATTTCGCATCTCAGGCAGAAGCGATGGCGAACCAAGCGCTTTCCAAGCAGTTGAGGAATGGATACTCACAGAAGCCCCTTCATCTATGATGGTACCGATCATGACCATTCTATAAGCTTGTACAATGATTCGGAATGGTACATTAGACAGTAGACGGGGTCTGCCTAGTAGATTCTAGTCGAAGGAAACGACTAGGTCACTTGTAGGTGGGACTGAATAAATGGCCAAATACGACTCCAACGAACTTCCTTCCTGTGGTAAAGGAATGGGTAGGTTTCCCCCATGTTCATCGAAGCCTGTGTTTACGAAGAGAATTTGAACGGTGTCATTCTCATTCTCCTTGGTGACTGTATCATCTGAAGATGGACCTTCTGAAGATAAAACTGGGTCGACTGCCATCTCGACCTATTGACTTTGGTCCAGTGTGGACTCAAAGGGTTTATCTTCAACGATATATGCTTCGACCGACCACAAGGGTGTGTCAGTAGGATTTTCAACTATCGATGGACTTGGCAAGAGTTTCTTGTATCCAGGAGGAAGCTGTAGCGGTGAAGCAGGACGGTTATCCAAGACTCTTTTAGCTTTGTCTAGGAAGTGACAACGGTGGATGGCATGATCTCCCTCAAACAGTCTACAAGGAATTTTAGATCTTCCTCTCTGTCAAGTGACTTCATTTTCACTAGTTGACGATGTACTTTCAACATGATCGTCAGAGGTTGACGACACCGGATTGTGCAAGCAGGGAAACCAGTCCCTTAAGATCCGTGGGATGCAAGGACAATCTCGATGATAGTGGTCCCCTTTGCAAATGACACATGGAGATTTAGGTTTGGACAGTGCAGTGTGTGGATTTTCGCTAGACGATGTATGGTTGCCCCTTTTGGCCGTTGGCTCCTTCTTCTTCTTCTCCTTCCCTTTCTTCTTCTTCTCAACTACTTGGTTTTTAGTTTTACCAACTTTACCAAGCGAAGAGGAAGGAGGAGAGGGAGAAACAAATGAAGTAGAAGGTTGGGGGGTAACTTTAGTATCATTTGGTTGCTGATTTGATTGCTCAGGAATCACGGTGCTTTGAATGACAGAAGTCGAGAAGAGCCATACTGGCAGGCCAATTGTAAGTGCTGGAAGGCACAATGTGGCCATATGAGGTGCACCACATCTCCCCAAGAGGAGAAAGGACTAGTATTTCCCCCAAGGGGAAATCCTTGGTTGGTGGACTCCATTTTCTCAACCTAAGATCAATGAGGGAACAGTGACGTTATTCCAATTAAAATAAATTTTATGACGCTTTAACACAACTTGCTTTTTCAATTTTTAAGAATCGAGAAAAAGCTAAATATGACTCTAGTCGCCTTCAATTTTTAATGAGCCTGAAGTGACAAGTGCTCAGATGGACCTTTTCCTTTAAGGAGTCTGAAAAGGAATGAAAGAGTAGAAGAGAGGATTACAACCTGTTGATCTGACCCAGCGTCATCCTCCCAGCATGAAAGCCCTTTTTCACCTCATGAAAAGCTTAGATCACCCAACACTATGATGTTCCACCAAGAAACAATAGCACTTCCTTACAAAATACAAGATTCCAACCTTTGGATCTCTGGGATGAGGGATCCATATATAGATGTTTGCAGGTGGGTGAGTCAGTTTCTGGGATTTTGATTAGTGTCCTCTCTCTGATAGTTCTTGGTTTCACTTGGAGATTAATGATCTCTTACTCATCTCTGGTTGAATTCAGAGAGGCAAGTGTCAAATGGGCAGTTTCTAGAAGATTCTTTGGGTTTCCACCTAGCCAACTGCTTCTGCCATTTGTCTGCTCTCGTTCATCGCACCCCACAGAAGGGCTTTTCAGTATGCATTGCACCTTTTGCATGTGGCGGGTGAGATGCATCGCACCCTTAGCACTGAGCAGTCTGTATGGTCTAGTTTTGACTAGTTCTAAGCAGTTGTTCATGGAGAAATTCTGGGAGGTGATGTAATCAGCTGACCTTGCTCCTTTAGGGTATGAAACAACACTTTTAGGGACTTAGAAGCCCTTGGTTTATGGACATATGTGATTGGGGTCGCAGTGCCCAAATATGTCTATAACATTAACCATGTGAAAGTTGTTTCCTTTTTCTAAAACAATTATGTTCTGCATCTATTGGAAAGTTGTTTATGCCAGATGAGCTAATGAAACCTACAAGACTTTACCAAGTTTTATAGTTTAATTAAAGTTTTAGAATTTAGAATTTATAAATTTTCAAGGTTTAATTATTTGAATGGTACTAGATCAATGGAAGAGCACCTGCTTTACAGTCAGGTGGTTGGTGGTTCGATTCCATCGTGCTCTCATATTCATAGGGAATTGATGCAAATTGAAATTCAATGTTGGCTGCGAAAAGTGATGAAAAACTTGGTGCAAAAACAAATGCAAAATTGGACATAAAAATAACTCAAATTGACTGTAACATTAGACACAATGGGATGAAGAGGTGGACATAAAACGTGGCTTAACATATGATGCAAATATAGATGCAAATTTGGATGCTCAAAAGGATGTAAAATTGGATGCAAGAAATGGTGTTAAAAATGATGCAAAATTGGTTGTAGCAAATGATGCAAAATGGGATGTGAAAAACGGAGACAAATCAAACGTAAAAAATGGTCCAAAAAAGATGCAAAAATGGGCACAAAAATGGATGCAAATTTGGTGCTAAATCAAATTCAACATATAGTGAAAAGATATACATCAAATCTAGTGCAAAACTAGATGCAAAAATAGGTGCAAAACTAGAAGTAAAAACTAGTGTAAGACTAGATGAAAAACATGGCGTAAGTCTAGATGCAAAAATCACTACAAAATGGATGCAAAAAAAGATGCTAAATTGGATGCAAAACTGTTGGGTCCCTATAATACTAGTGATTACCCCATTACTATTGTAGCTATACCCCTTATTTATATTGTTGTGCCCCTATTACCCCCATATTGTTATTTCTGTGCCCCTTAGAATCCCTCTATTGTTATTTTTTTGGTTTTATATTATTATTGTTAGGTCGGCTGGATTATATTGTGACTCCTTAGACTCCTATATAGAAAGGAGGTTTTGTCATTTGTATCATCCAAGAATTGTTCATTTATGTAATGTAAAGGAGGTTTCCCCCTCGAAGAGGCTGAATTCTAAGGCGTTGATCTTTCTTTTCTATCTTTTCTTGAGCTGGTTTCATAACATTTGGTATCAGAGCTTTGGATTCTAGGGTTTCGCTGCTCCAAACAGGTCATCGTAGCATTTTCGCTATAATTTTTTTTCTGTGACGTTTCAGAAGTCGCAAAAAAAAACCCATTTGAGAAGACATCGCGCTGAACCTTGGGTCTGAATTTCAAAGCATTTCGCGCGATAGTTTCGGAGATATGATCTGAGGAATTTGGTATTTTTGCAGACTCCTGAATTACATTCAAAACAGGTGACCTGGGGAAAATCGTCATAACTTTCTTTCTGAGCATCGGATTGAAATTTCGTAAGAAGGTACAGAAAGAGGACGGACTGTAGTTTTCTTTTATATATTTTTTAGAGTCAAAGGTTGGAATAGTGACATGTGGCACTTCATACAAGTTCGCTCTACTGAACTAGTCTATAATCAGGTCACTGCGGGAGATTGTGCATAACTCTTTCTTGGAGAATCCAATTTGGATCAGACTAGTGGCATTGGAAAGAGGACATAGAAGGCTACTACAGGTCACAACTTTAGAACTGGATGATTCGAAATTACAGAGATACATTAGATTCAATATCAGGCTTCTACAAAGTAAAAAAAAAAGGTGTGTAGTTTTTTTTTTTTTTTGCATAAGCTTGGTTTGAAGGAATTCAAAGGGCATAGTAAAGCATTATTATCGGTAACTGATGCCCTAAGGAAATAAAATGCAAACACCTAGTAAGGAACCTGAAAGCTCTAGCATGACTCATGAAGAAGAGGAAGAAATGCTACATGATATATCAAAATTACAAGAACAAGTGCAACAAATGTCACGCTCACAAAAGCTAACAGATGCTAATATAAATGGCATGGAATCTAAGATAAATGGCATGGAATCTAAGATAAATGGCATGGAAGCTA
This sequence comes from Pinus tabuliformis, assembly GCA_031772625.1. NCBI lineage: Eukaryota > Viridiplantae > Streptophyta > Pinopsida > Pinales > Pinaceae > Pinus > Pinus tabuliformis. Next base: position 77,864,235 of record CM062806.1, on the reverse strand, counting down.
AGATGGATGATCTGAAGACAGATTTGAGGACAGATTTGAAGACAGACATGGCAGATTTGAAGACATATTTGACAAATTTTCTACAAGAAATACTTACTAATGGTGAAAAGGTTGTAAAGGAAACTCATGATGTGAACAAAAGAAATGTTAATCATGATTCCATAGAATCTAATGTTGGATCGAAGACCCACCATATTCCAAAAATCGATATGAGGAAGTTTGATGGCAAGGATCCCGCCACATGGATATTACAGATGGAGCAGTTCTTCGATCTCAATAATGTGCAAAACACACAAAAGGTACGTATGGCAACTTTATATTTGGAACCAAATCAATTTGTATGGTATCAATGGCTTTGCTCTCGTAAACAATTTATCACTTGGGCAATTTTTACGGAAGAATTGATAGCACATTATGAGGATACAAAAAGCAACACTTTTTTTAGCCAATTGATAAGTCTCAAACAAAAGGGTTCAATAATGGAGCACATTGAGGAGTTCCAAAAATTGAACATAAGGGTAAAAGATATTCCAAAGGAGCATAGGATTGATGTGTTCATAGGGTCTTTAAAGGATAATATCCAACATGATGTGCGCCTTTGGGAACCTGATTAATTAGAGAAGGCATTCAGGTTAGCAAGAAAAATGGAAAGCAAAATTATGGCAACTAGGAAGCATACCATTCACAACTATAAAGACGGAAGTGTTGTTGCCCATAGTCTTCCACAACCTACAAGGTTGACACCACAACAATTGGAAGAAAAAAGAGCAAAAGGGCTTTGTTACAATTGTGATAGCAAATACACAAAAGGTCATAAGTGTGCTGAGAAGAAATTATTCTACATAGATTGTGAAGAGGAAGAAGAAAAGGAGCAAGAAAGGTCAAAAGAAGAGGATATATTCCAGGAACAAAGCCTAGATGAAGAACAAATAAATCCGACCATATCTTGTAATGCATTGGCGGGAATTACCACTCCTCAAACCATCAAGATAGAAGGACAAATCAAGAAGAAGAAGGTAATAGTGTTGATTGATTCAGGAAGCACCCACAATTTTATTCATTGTAGGGTAGCAAAAGAATTGAATTGCTTCCTATATCCAGCACCAGAGTGTCAAGTGATGATTGAAAATGGAGGAACAATAAATTGTTCTGGAAAGTGCCATAATATCAAGCTATCCATGGGAGAATATGTATTGACTAGCCCAATGCTTTTCATTCCAATGGGAGGTGCTGATGTTGTACTAGGAGTCCAATGGCTACAATCCTTGGGTACAATAGCTTTTAATTTTCAAGAACTTTTCATGAAATTTTCTGTGGAAGGAAAGGAAGTTGAATTAAGTGGTATTGCAGGGAAACCATGAAAGATAATCAGCTCTAATGGCATGACAAAGCTTCGAAAAAAGGAGCAAAGAGGTGTAATTGCACAATTATGTTCGCTAGATGTTTCCACATTGGAATCATCTATTTCTCCAGATCTCCAAAAAGTCCTGGACAATCATTCCAAGGTATTTGAGACTCCCAAAGGTCTCCCACCTATGCGTGATCATGATCATGCTATTCATTTGATTCCAGGAAGTGTTCCTCCAAACATCAGGCCGTACAGATATCCATATGTCCAAAAACGTGAAATTGAACGTATGGTTGCAGAAATGCTAGAGGCTGGTATAATTCAACCGAGTCAAAGTTCTTTCTCAGCTCCAGTAGTATTGGTGCACAAGAAGGATGGATCATGGCGCATGTGTCCAGATTATAGGGAGCTCAACAAGCTCACTATTAAAGATAAGTTCCCCATTCCTGTCATTGATGAATTACTGGATGAATTGCATGGATCAATTTACTTCACCAAGTTGGATCTTCGTTCGGGATATCATCAAATCAGAATGAAGATTGAAGACATTCCGAAAACGGCATTTAGAACTCATGAGGGTCATTATGAATTTTTGGTCATGCCTTTTGGCCTTACCAATGCACCTTCAACATTTCAAGGTTTGATGAATTCAATTTTCAAACCATTCCTTAGAAAATTTGTGTTGGTATTTTTTGATGATATACTAATCTACAGCAAGTCTTGGAAGGATCATGTTGAACATGTTGACAAGGTGCTACAACTATTGGAGGAGAAACAATTATATGCAAAAAGATCCAAATGTTTCTTTGGAGTCCAGGAGGTGGAATATTTCGGTCATATTGTATCTCATGAAGGAGTTAAGGTAGACCCTAGCAAAATTAAATCCATTAAGGAATGGAAAATCCCCACATCCATAAAGCATCTGCGAGGATTTCTTGGGTTGACAGGGTATTATCGCAAGTTCGTTAAGAATTATGGGAGAATAGCAGCACCTCTAACAACATTATTGAAGAAAGATTCATTTTCATGGACTCCGGAAGCAACAAAGGCCTTTAAACATCTTAAAGAGGCAATGTGCCAAGCACCGGTCTTAGCTACACCGGACTTCACAGAAACCTTTATTGTGGAATGTGATACTTCAGGAAATGGAATTGGTGCTGTTCTAATGCAAGATGAAAGACCCATTGCTTTTGAAAGTCGTCCAATCAAGGGAAAGTTTTTAAGCAAAGCTATTTATGAGAAGGAAATGTTGGCAATACTCCATGCACTTAAGAAATGGCGACCCTACCTAATGGGAAGACACTTCAAGGTAAAAACGGATCATGATAGCCTTAAATACTTTTTAGAACAAATATTATCCTCTGAAGAGCAACAAAAGTGGGTCACAAAGATGTTGGGTTATGACTTTGAAATCATCTACAAAAAAGGGAAGCAAAATGTGGTGGCAGATGCACTCTCAAGAAAGGATGAGGATATGGAAGCATTGTTGTGTGCCATTTCTATTATCCAACCAGATTGGATAAACGAAGCAAAGGAGGAATGGAAGAATGACGAAGAAGTGTGGGCACTTATTCGAAAGCTACAACAAGATTCCAGTACTTCTGATACATTTAGCTGGCAAAATGATTCGCTATGGTACAAAGATCGCTTATACCTCTGTAAGAATTCCCAGCTAAAACAAAAGATTCTTATGGAATTGCACACTTCTCCCTTAGGAGGGCACTCAGGATTTTTTAAAACTTACCATAGGGTTAAGAAGGAATTTTTTTGGGATGGCCTTAAATCAGATATTCAAAAGTTTGTGGCGGAATGTTTGGTTTGCCAACAAAATAAAGTTGAAACAATTAAGACACCGGGTCTATTACAACCTTTATCCATTCCAAGCCAACGTTGGGAGGAGGTTTCAATGGATTTTCTCACATGTTTACCCAAGTCTGAGGGAAAGAGTGTCATCATGGTGGTAGTTGACAGACTTACCAAGTATGCACACTTTTGTGCATTATCACATCCATTTAAAGCCAGTACAGTTTCTACTGCATTTATGGAAACAGTTAAAAAGCTACATGGAAATCCAAAGATTATTGTAAGTGACAGAGATCCCATTTTCACTGGAAAACACTATAAAATTGACACAAATAATGGCACAAAAATGGAAGCAAAGAATGACACAAAATAGGAAGCTAAATGATGAAAAATAGATGCAAAAAATGGCACAAAACAAGAAGCAAAATTTGTTATAAAATCATATGCAAATCTTGGTGCAAAATTTGATGCAAAAAGTGATGCATAATTTGGTGTAAAAAATGATAGAAAACCTAGCGTGAAAAAGGATGCAAAATAAGAGGCAAAAAATGATGCTTTAAAAAATTTACAATAGAGCTAGACTTAATGTCGGGTTGCTCATCTCAATTGTAAAACAAATGCACTAAAATCAGGTGCTAAATCTGATGCAAAAAATGGTGCAAAACTAGAATCAAAACTTGTAGTAAACTAGATGCAAATATTGGTGCCAAATTGGAAGGAAAATTTGTCGTAAAACATGGTACAAAACTAGATGCAAAAAGTAGTGCAAAATTAGATGCAAAATATGGCGCAAAATTGGAAGGAAAATATGTCGTAAAAAATGGTGCAAAACAAGAAGCAAAAAGTGGTGCAAAATTAGACGCAAAACATAGCGCAAAAGTGGGTGCAAAATCTGATGCAAAATTTGGCATAAAAAAGGATGCAAAATCTGGCATTAAAAAATGACGCTTTAAAAGTTATACAATATAGTTAGATTTAACACCAGGTTGCTCATCCCAATTGGAAAAAAATGCACTAAAATCTAGCGCTACATATGGCGCAAATTGCCTATTTTGTTATAGTGGGACTAGATTAGCAACCCACCCTGTGTGTTGCACCGAAAAAATAATATTGGATGTGTTATCACTCAGGTTGTCCCTGAAGGTTAAGAAAGGGATACAGTCGAGGTAACCACAAACCAAATTTGGACCGCAGGTTCTAACCAACCTGCAATCAGAGAGGGCTCTCTCTTTTAGATTTAGCTTTGTTTGAAAGGATTTTAGGCTAGGTCTTGGGTCCAGAGGGTTTTTTGTTTTGTTTTGGTGGGAAAATTGACACTTTCAGGTAGAGAGGCAGAGTATAGTCTGAATGTTTCAAACCATTGGGCGTGGAGTCGAGGAGGGGAACTGCTGATGCGTTTCCTTAATAGTAGTGAGGGAACATGGAGCAAGATAGCTGAGCTTGAAGCAATTTTCAGGTTTAAAGGATGAAATGAATGCTAAAGAAAGAGAGGCAGTTAAGAATCTCTCCAACAGATTAGCAGAGAAAGTAACAGGGTGCTACCTAGGGGCAATTAAGAATCCCTAGATAATTGGCCAAAACAGGTGAATTGGGGTAAACATGAGCCAGAAGGAATTCAATATTCATAACCAATTCATTTAGAGGAAAACATCAAGAACAGCAGAAATTGAGCATAGAGAGTATTTAAACTAATTCTAGGCTATTCTTTTTTCCTGCTATTTAGATAATGGCAAACACATAAACAGAGATAAGAGGCACTTATTGCTTCAGGCCGCAGCACAAGAATTCCATCTTCAGTCTCCAAAGCATTTATCAACAACAGACAGTTCGCTCTCCAAGATTTCGGCAATCTTTGATTACAGAAAAATTTAGGTATACACAGCGAGTCTCTAGTGAAGAATTCTCAATTTACCAACCCTCAAAAATATACAAAGGGTGGTATATATAGGGCAAAACTTTCTGTCTACTGCTTTTATTACATCTTGACCTAATCAGGTCATAAAAAATAATTTATTGACCTACTCCTATCTGAAATAAATGCATGAAAATTCTCAGGCTGCGCTGGGGGCGGCCGTAAAAAAATGAATAAATGATGTAGTCCTGGGTGCCTTGGTGCAATGTCTTCTGAAATAAATATGCATGGGTTTCTGCTTCCTTGTTGTCCTGGTGCTTTGAATGCCTTAATGGTGATTTGAAGGCAACGATGGGCTGATGCTTATTGATTTGACTTTCTGGGGGCTTCATCAATGTTCAGGTGCTTCGAGCCCCTAAACAAATCTTTGCTGATACACTTTGGCGTCTTTTCTTCCACTGATACTCTTTGACAAAATCTGGACTGCTGATCTGATGTGCTGCGGGTCTAATAACCAGTAAATGGCCGTTGTAAGGCCTCTGTATTATATGGAATTGTCTTCTGCTCCTTTTGATATGCTCTGTGAAGAAAACGGATCATTTTTGCACCTTTTCGGGCTTCCTGGGGCCGCATGATGATAAGATTCCCAAAAGATTCCTTGAAGATTTTCCATTTCGGCCTAAAAAATCCTGAAACTGCCTCAAAATTAGATTTTGAGGCTCTGAAGTGCGACTTTCGCGCCTTTGCGCCCAAAAAGTGCTGATGACGTCAGCATGATGTGACATTGTACGGTGGGTGACATCAGCAGGGCGATGTGGCAGGATGACATCAGCATGATGTCATCACGTATGGACGATGATGTGGCAGTTACGGTGGCAGAGACATGTGGCAGTGACATGGCAGGAGGCCACGCAGGTAGGTGACTCATCAGGTGACTGGACAAAGGGGTGACGTAAGCAGGGACTGTGCAGGGGGTGACGTGGGGTGTGATGTCACGGGTGGTAAGCGGTTTTGTGGCGCACCGCTTATGTGCAAAGGCGGTCTCGGGGGAGGGGGCTCCGCCACAGCCCAACGCTTGACGTGTGGCGGGAGTACGGCGGGAATACCGCCCATCTCTCGGACGCTAAAGCTCAGGGGCTTTGGAGATGGGACGGCCCGCCAGTCGTAGATCTGCGGGGCTGTGGATCGGACGGTCGGCGGTAAAGGAAACACGACGGGGAGATATGGCGGGGGGAATATTCCAAGAATATTCTTTTTTTAATAATGCGCGCAGTGGGTTATGACTTAGGGAGAGCGGGTTTGGGGTTTTTTTTAAATGGGTGTGATCAATATTTACAGTCGGGACTTAGGGTAAGGGGTAAAATATGGGTTAAAAGTGTGCGGGTTTAGGATTTTATGCACAAAACTTTGGTTTGGGGACGAAATAGGGAGTTTTTAGGGTTTTAGAGGGGTTTTAGGGATAGGGAAGCGGTTACTAGCTGACCTGATGTCAGACTAGCTCCTTAATGACTCGGATGGGCTAAAGACAACCCTAGATGGACTGTGATTTCCCGGACTTATAGGAAATATGGCTATATTTCCAGGGAGGGGTATTTACATAGGGGAGTTTTATATACATGATTTTAATAGGGGAAGGGGAAAATTGTTAGGGAGTTATATAATAAAGTTAATAGTTAATATGGAGATGAAAAGAGGGCGCTAAGGTATGAGACCTTAGGCTTTGTTGGGGAAAAGAAGGCTCACAGATGATGAGTGAGCAGTCCTTGAGTGAAGCAGATCCTCACCAAGGCGAATGTCATGGAAATGATGAAACTGAGAGGCTCAAGCAGACCTTGACCCCTTGGTAGATGTTAGTAAGTGACTTGGGGGAAATGAGAAGAAGGGGAGGTTAGTGAGTTCTAGCTTGAGTACCTCCTTTGAATGCAAAACTGTCTGATAACTATGATCTGAAAGGATAAGACATTGTGAGATACAAAACTGATCATCAATTATCATTCTGCCACCAAACAGCTACCTGCCCAGCCTACTGTCCTAACATTTTTTCTTCTTTTTGTTTTGGGTGCACTTAGACTTGCAGACCCATGTTTGCAATTTTTCTTTTTTTTTTTCTTTTTTCTATCTAAATCTACACTTATTTCTGCCAGGGCCCAGATTAAACAGTTGGGTCCCTTTGATTCTCTACCTATCTACAAATCTGCCAAGCTTAGACTGTTTGGACAGATATCATTCTCTATATTCTACAACAGGAACTTGAAACCTAGGGAGACCAGGATTAGACTGTTTGGACCTCCCTTTAAGAAATTCTTCAAAATTGGAACAACTCATCAAAATGGAATGCAGCAGTGGCATTTGGATCAACACACTTCATGGCTTCTTCTTTGGTCTCTTCTGGAAATATGGAACACTGCAGCTTGCAAAGTATGACATATTTGGCTTGTAAAAATGTCAATCATGAAAGATGATACCTTGTTGCAACAGGAGGCTAACAGTGGCTCCACTTGGGGATGGCTTTTCCTTGTGAAAAGTCAAGAACAGCAGGTCAGACTGCCTTGATCTTCTGTTGTTGCTGTTAACTGTGAATTTCTTCTTTGTTCTGGCTGTTTTAGATATGAAACTTTGAACTATGAACCACTCATCCTCAACAGAGCTTTCTGTGAGATGTACAGCAGCGCCTGCTTTCTTTTGCGCGCTTGATCTTTATGTACAATGCTTTAGCAACTACGCTGATATAAACTGAAAGTTCTTGCTCTGTTTTGATGCTTTTGAGATTGAAGAATTTGCATCGGCTGTGTCCTTTCCAAATTTACTGTTATTCCTTAACAATCGGCATGTTTACAAAAATTTAAACTGAGTGCTGATATATACAAATAATATTGTACAAAGACATTTACAGAACTTGCATTGTTTTAACAACAGGGATCGTGATAATGTTTCAACATCCTGCCATTCACAGGGCCTTCTTCAACAGTTTTGTTCTCCATAGATCTGAGAAAATAGGTGTTGTTTCCTTGAACATCAGAAATTACAAATGGACCTTTCCATAGAAAGTCAAACTTGGCATGTTTGCCCTTGTCTTCTCTTCTTGAGTCCCACTTCAAAACTTTGTCACCAATACTGAAATCTTCAGCTTTAGCTCTCTTATCAAACATCTTTTTGAGCTTTTCTTGTAAGATTTGTGCTCTGTCATAGACTTTTTCTCTGGTTTGCTGAAGGTGAATTGTCTGATTAATTCTTCTTTGAATGTGATTTGGTTCAGCCTGAATTTCCTGTAACAGCTTGATAGTAGGAATGCCCAGGGATGAAGGAAATCTAGCCTCCATGCCATATACCAACTCATAAGGGCTCATTCCAATTGATCTTTTGCTTGAAAGTTTGTCTGCCCATAGGGCGCTCACCAGCTTTTTGTGCCAGTTTTTCTTGTTTTCTTCTAGCATTTTCTTTATGATGTTGATGAGGCTCTTGTTAGAAGATTTGGCCAATCCATTACCTTGAGGGTAATATGTTGTAGAGTGGCCCGGGGTGATATGAAACTTATGGCAGAAACTGATCATCTTTTTGGACTTAAAGGCAGCGGCATTGTCAGTGATGATTTTCTCAGGGTAGCCAAATCTGGAAAGGATGTTTCATTCAAGGAATTGGATAATGATGGTATCATTGGCTTGTCTACATGGAATGGCTTCAACCCACTTGGTGAAATAATCGGTGGCTGTTAGGATCCATTTGTGCTGGCCTGAGGAAGAGGGATGAATTTCTCCAATGAAGTCAAGACCCCATTGTTGAAAAGGTTTTTCGGTGGAGATGGGTTTAAGGGGCAGGGGCAACAATTTTCTCTTGCTTTCAAAAATTTTGCACTTGTGACATGTCGTGGAAAACTTTTTTACATCTGCAAAAAGAGTGGGCCAGTAGAAACCAGCCCTCAGGATTTTGTCTGTTGTGGACTTCCAGTAGAGATTTCCTCCACAATCACCTGCATGGAATTCTTTGATGACATTGTTAGTTTCATTCATGGTTAAACAATTTAACAATATACCTTCATGATTTCTCCAAAATAATGCACCGTCTATAACACAAAATCTCAAAGCCTTCATTTTTTAAAATATTTTCTTTGTTCTGGACAATCCTGGGGGAGCACACAGGTTTAACAATACAAAGAAAATATCAATGTACCAGAGGCATTGCAGAAATATTTCACTGATCTGTGGAGTCGCCAGCTCTGGTTCATTGTCCAGCTGGTTAATGTCTAAGGCCTGAAAGTTTGTTTCAGACATCAGCTTGGCTAAACCTTGTCCCTTTATCAGCTTGGTTGGTTTTATTTCAATGTCATATTCGAGGATACTTGCAATCCACTTACCTATTTTGCCTTCTAATCCGTCTTGAGTCAATATATCTTTAACAGCCGCGTGTGGGACATAAGCAGTCACGTGTGAATATAAAATGTACACTCTAAAATCCTTGATGGCCTTAACAAGTGCATACGCCTGCTTTTCCATTATTGGGTACTTCAGAGGGGCTTCTCTTAAGGCTCGGCTGAAAAAAGCAATTGGCTTTTCAGCTCCGTGCTCATCCTTTTGCAACAGGACAGCAGCGATTGTGTGGTCTGATGTGAACGAAAATATGATAAAATCCTTGTCAAACTGTGGACTGGTTAGAACAGGTGTTGAGATTGCAACAAGATGATGGAGCTTAGCGAAAAGAGTCGCCTTCACTAAGTGGGCCCGCAGGCTATTTTTGGCGCAAGTCTATTTTTAGACTATGTCTATTTTTAGAAATATGGATCATGTCTATGTTTATGGATGATTGATCAAGTTGGGAAAAATAGATGGACTTCTATTTTTGATGAAAGTGTGAGTGATCACAGTGTGAGTGATCAAGTCTATTTTTAGACTGGCTGTCAAAAATAGAAAAGTCAAATATTATTATCTCACAATAATATTTGGACTATAAACTTAATCTTATTCTCTTGGAGCACTTCAGTTTGAGCTACGGAAGTGGCACATGCAGCTGTCAGAAGGAAATTCGTTTTTCTTATGAGTCAGTTGAGTTGTTGCATGCATGACTTCAGTTAGAACTCAAGTGAGTTGAGTTTAGTGGACTGGAGGTACAGTTGATGGAGTTGTGTTCAGTTTAACTTAGTTAAACTGGTTGTAGTTAGTCTAACTGCAGATAGACTAATGATGAGTTGTTAAACTAATTATTAACTCATAATACAACTAAAGAATACATCAGTTAACTCAGTTGCATGTCAGTGCATGTTCAGTTCAACAGGGACAGGTGGTAGAGAATCATATTGCTATCAGTTGTGACTATAGTTGTGCACCAGATCTTGCACAATCAAGGGATTGAGTATGCCAATGAGTTTGCTCACGTATTTGGCCCGCATTTTAGCCTTTGCTCACGTCCACAAAGAGTGAGTGACTATTTTGCAGGTGAAAATTGAGTTTGGGAAGCCATTCTCATCAGTTCTTGAGCAGGTATTGAGCAGTGGAGGCAGGCAAGCAGTGGAAGAGATTTGGAGATCAGATCTGAGCTGTATTGTGTGTAACAGAGGTGGAGATACTTGTGAGAAGTATTATGATGTGTAATGTTACATGACTCAATCATTAATATACAGATAGTGTGGGGTTTTTAGCGAGATGCTTTCCCCGTGATACATACTGTGTTAATGTGTGAATGCTCTTGATGTTTTATTGTTATTGATGCTGCTATATTCTTGATCAACGTAGAGGAGATTATGTATTATACATGTTCCGCTTAAATTGTATGATCAGGATAATCTCTGTTGAATATGTGTTAAATTATTCAAAGTTTCTACATGGTATCGGAGCTAGATGATTTGTAGAAAAAATTTCTACATGGTATCGGAGCAGCTTGATTTGTAGAAGAGATTTTTACAGGATATCAAGCGAGGGTTGATCGAAAGCAGTTGAGTTGGTTGCTGGTGGAATTCGAATTTGCAGCAGTGTTTTCTTGGTGACAACGCAGCAATGTCTTTCAACGGATTGCGATTGGAGTATGCTCTTGAGGGCAGCTCAAACTATATTGCATGGAAGGACAGGATGGAGGCAGTATTGGATGATAACGGGCTGAAGGAATTCATAGATACAGATATCCCAAAGCCTACTGATGCTACTCAAGCTGATGCTTGGCAAAAGAAGATCGCAAAATGTCGAAGAATTCTGTTGGAGGGCGTGAAGGATCACATTGTGTCCAGCCTCCATGGAAAGGCTACTCCATATTTGATGTGGAAATCATTAACAGAATTATTCCAAAGCAAGAGCGATCAGAGGAAGCTGGCGCTCAAAGATAAACTCAGAAACATCAAATGCGAGAAGGGAGACAGTATTCCCAAGTATCTCACGAAGTTCACTCAGTGTCGAGATGAGCTGGGAAGTGTGGGGGTTACTGTCGATGATGAGGACTTGGTGAGCTTGGCTCTCCTTGGTCTTCCGAAGAGTTGGCATTCCTATCAGGACTCTGTCAATGGTCGGGAGAAGTTGCCAGGATGGGAAAGACTATGGTCAAATCTTGTGCAGGAGGAGATCAGGCGGAGTACCAGGGACGGATCTTCGTCAAAGGGAGCTGATGAAGAGAATTGTGCTTTGGCTGCCAAAGCAAAGAAAGGGAAGAGCAAGAAAGCTTCTCAGTCTGGTGCGAAAGGCAAGAAGCAGGATATGTCCAAAGTGAAGTGTTTTCACTGTCACCAGCATGGACACTATGCCACAAATTGTCCGCAGAAGAAGAAGAACAAGCAAGCTGCTGGATCTGCAGGGGGAGAGGCTTTAGCTTCTCAGTTTGAGCTTGATTTTTCATTGATCGCATGCTTGGTTTCAAGTGTGATGGGATCAGTGTGGTTCCTGGACAGTGGTGCGTCTTTTCACATGACGGGAGATAGAGATTTGTTCTCTGATCTGGAGGACAAAGATCTTGGAGTGCACATCGAGATGGGCGATGATGGTAGATACAGTGCGACCGGTATCGGTACCATTTCCTTTGAGAGGGAGTCTGGTAAACCCTTTGTATTGAAGGAAGTCATGCATGTTCCAGGATTGAAGAAGAATCTCATCTCAGTGGCGATGTTAGAAGACAAGGGGTATGATGTTGTTTTCAGCGAGGGAAAGGCCTTCCTGCGCAGCAAGACAACTGGTGAGACCCGGAAGATAGGGGTTCGAGTGAGGAACCTTTATCAGTTGCATGTAGATGGATGCGCAGCAATGGCAGGCAAGGCAGAAGGATTGGTGAGCCGGGATGATGGCGAGTTGTGGCACAGGAGATTGGGTCACCTTCACCATGGAGCCTTGAAGATACTGCAGCAGATCACTACAGGGCTTCCTAAAGGCACACTTGCGCAGTCAGATCAGTGCAAGGGGTGTACTTTGGGGAAGTTTGTGAAAGCCACCTTTCACGAGAAGGATAGTCGCGCCACGACGATCCTTGAGAGAATTCACACAGACGTGTGTGGACCTTTCTCAGTTGCTTCGACAGCAAAACACAGGTATTATGTGATTTTTGTTGATGATTTCTCTCGTAAGTGCTGGATCTTCTTCATGCAGAAGAAGAGCGAGACATATTCAAAGTTCTGTGAATTCAAAGCACTGGTCGAGAAGGAGTCGGGGAAGAAGGTGAAGGCTCTTAGGAGCGATAATGGTGGTGAATACATCTCAGACGAGTTCAAGGATTTCTGCAAGGCAGAAGGGATTCGTAGAGAGCTCATAGCTCCCCATAACCCACAGCAGAACGGGGTAGCTGAGCGGAAGAACAGAACGATTGTGGGTGCTGCACGGGCAATGTTGCATGATCAGGGCCTACCCCTTCACTTGTGGGCGGAAGCATGCAATACAGCAGTTTATGTGCAGAACCGTTGTCCTCATAGGATACTTGGCATGAGTACACCCGAGGAGGCTTATTCTGGTAAGAAGCCTGATCTTTCTCATTTGAGGATTTTTGGTGCTAACGTTTACATGCATGTGACGAAGGATGCCAGAAAGAAGTTGGAGCCGACTGCAGAGGTTGGGATATTTGTGGGGTACACTGATACGCCCCACAACTATCGTGTGTATTTGCCAGACAGTGGTAAAACTGTTGTGCGACGGGATATAAAATTTCAGGAGGAGAAAGCCATGAAGTGTTCGCTTGAGAGGGAGCTACACTTGCATGCAGATGAGGAGCTATTAGTTCCTAAGGATGAGCTTCAGGACGTGGATCAGCCACAGGACGAGGTTCATGGAGTGGAAGAGACCACTCATGCAGCGCCAACCATCAGAGGGCGAAAGCGCTTGACAGAAGCTGAGCGACTGGCTCAAGATGCAGAGAAAGTTGTAGGACCACCTACAGCCCAACGCAGGCAGAGACAGTCACCTGATCGGTACACTGGATACATGGCTCTTATGAGCAAGTGTGTTGTGACTGAGCCATCCTCTTTCGAGGAAGCTGTGGAGGATCCCGCATGGGTAGACGCCATGGTGGAAGAGTATGATTCTATTGTCAGAAACAGTGCATGGGAGATTGTTCCTAGACCGGAAGGGAAATCAGTGGTGGGTTCGAGATGGATCTACAAAGTTAAGCAGGCAGCTGACGGGAGTGTGGAGAAGTACAAGGCAAGATTTGTTGCCCGAGGCTTTTCACAGATTGAGGGGATCGATTATGAGGAGACCTTTGCACCTGTCGCAAGGTATTCTTCCATACGGACGATTCTTGCTCTCTCAGCGCAGATGGGATGGCACATTCATCAAATGGATGTGAAGACTGCGTTCCTCAACGGAGTCATTGAGGAGGAGGTGTACATTGAGCAACCCGAAGGCTTTGAAGTCTTCAGTAGCGAGTCGCATGTGTGCAGGCTCAAGAGAGCGTTGTATGGGTTGAAGCAAGCACCACGTGCTTGGTACACACGGATAGACAGCTATTTCACAGGACTTGGATTCTCCAAGAGCGAGGCGGATCCGAACCTATACCAGATTGTGGTGGAGGGTAAGTTGCTTATCATTGTACTGTATGTTGATGATTTGATTCTAACGGGTGATGAGCTGTTGATACTGTCATGCAAGAAGGATCTTGCTACAGAGTTTGAGATGAAGGACTTGGGCCTCCTTCACTATTTCCTAGGATTGGAAATATGGCAGCGCAGTGGTGGACTGTTTGTTTCTCAGGGCAAGTATGCTCGGGAGATACTGGAGAAGTTCAACATGCATGGCTGCAAGCCTGTTGATACTCCTCTTCCTGGAGGTTGGAGGAAGGAGGATGCCACTTCGGGAGAAGAAGTGGATGCCACTGTTTATCGACAGTTGGTGGGGTCGCTGATGTATTTGGTCAATACACGACCTGATATATGCTATGCAGTTAACCAGCTTTCACAAGCTATGGTTAAGCCTACCAAGCTCTTCTGGAAGGCGGGCAAGCATGTATTGCGCTACTTGAGAGGCACATCGGGATATGGTTTGTGGTACAGACAGGAGGATGAGGTGAAGCTATGTGGCTTCACGGATGCAGATTGGGCAGGGAGCCCAACAGACAGAAAGAGCACATCAGGAGGGGTCTTCAGTATCGGATCGACAGCAGTTTCTTGGTACAGCAGGAAGCAGAGATCCGTGGCACTCAGTTCAGCGGAGGCCGAGTATATGGCAGCAAGTTTGGCTGCATGCGAGGCTATATGGATGAGGAAGATCCTGGTTGGTTTGTTCGGTTCTCATTTGGATCCTACTGTGATTTACTGTGATAACCAGAGTTGCATTAAACTCTCGGCTAATCCTGTATTTCATGATAGATCTAAACATATTGACATCAGGTACCATCATATCAGAGATTGTGTGCAGCGGAGGATCATGTTACTTTCGTACATTCCAACGGAGGATCAGGATGCTGATATTCTGACGAAGGCTCTCACCAGGAGCAAATTCGAGTACCACCGAGGCAGGATAGGGGTTGCTGATAATCCATATCTTGTCGAGAGGGAGTGTTGAGATTGCAACAAGATGATGGAGCTTAGTGAAAAGAGTCGCCTTCACTAAGTGGGCCCGCAGGCTATTTTTGGCGCAAGTCTATTTTTAGACTATGTCTATTTTTAGACTATGTCTATTTTTAGACATATGGATCATGTCTATGTTTATGGATGATTGATCAAGTTGGGAAAAATAGATGGACTTCTATTTTTGATGAAAGTGTGAGTGATCACAGTGTGAGTGATCAAGTCTATTTTTAGACTGGCTGTCAAAAATAGAAAAGTCAAATATTATTATCTCACAATAATATTTGGACTATAAACTTAATCTTATTCTCTTGGAGCACTTCAGTTTGAGCTACGGAAGTGGCACATGCAGCTGTCAGAAGGAAATTCGTTTTTCTTATGAGTCAGTTGAGTTGTTGCATGCATGACTTCAGTTAGAACTCAAGTGAGTTGAGTTTAGTGGACTGGAGGTACAGTTGATGGAGTTGTGTTCAGTTTAACTTAGTTAAACTGGTTGTAGTTAGTCTAACTGCAGATAGACTAATGATGAGTTGTTAAACTAATTATTAACTCATAATACAACTAAAGAATACATCAGTTAACTCAGTTGCATGTCAGTGCATGTTCAGTTCAACAGGGACAGGTGGTAGAGAATCAGATTGCTATCAGTTGTGACTATAGTTGTGCACCAGATCTTGCACAATCAAGGGATTGAGTATGCCAATGAGTTTGCTCACGTATTTGGCCCGCATTTTAGCCTTTGCTCACGTCCACAAAGAGTGAGTGACTATTTTGCAGGTGAAAATTGAGTTTGGGAAGCCATTCTCATCAGTTCTTGAGCAGGTATTGAGCAGTGGAGGCAGGCAAGCAGTGGAAGAGATTTGGAGATCAGATCTGAGCTGTATTGTGTGTAACAGAGGTGGAGATACTTGTGAGAAGTATTATGCTGTGTAATGTTACATGACTCAATCATTAATATACAGATAGTGTGGGGTTTTTAGCGAGATGCTTTCCCCGTGATACATACTGTGTTAATGTGTGAATGCTCTTGATGTTTTATTGTTATTGATGCTACTATATTCTTGATCAACGTAGAGGAGATTATGTATTATACATGTTCCGCTTAAATTGTATGATCAAGATAATCTCTGTTGAATATGTGTTAAATTATTCAAAGTTTCTACAACAGGAGTTTGGGTTAATGCAGTTTTGATACTCTCGAATGCCTGCTTGGCCTCAAGGGACCATCTTACCTTGGCATCCTTCCTTAGCATGTTTCTTAACAGTCTTATTACTTCAACTAAATTTGGAATAAATCTTCTCAAAAATTTAATTTCACCAAGGAATGCTTGTAGCTCTTTTATGTTTCTCGGATGTGGAATTTGGAGGATGGCCTGTATTCTTTCAGGATCAATTCTGATCCCATCCTTTGATATAATGTGGCCAAGTAATTTTCCTTCTTCCAGGCCAAATAAGGACTTCTTTGGATTCAGGGAAATGCCATATTTCTTGCATGTCATGAAAATTTGTCTGAGATGCTTGAGATGTTCTTCATCAGATTTGGAAAATGGGGTTAAATCATCAAGGTACACAACTAGGAAGTCATGTAATTCTTTGGCGAATGCAATGTCCATTGCTCGTTGAAAGGTAGCACCAGCGTTTTTAAGTCCAAATGGCATCTTTACATATTTAAATGTTCCCCGGGTGTGGTAAAGGCAGTTTTTTATTGGTCGTCTGGGTGAACAAGTATCTGGTTAAAACTTGAAAAACCATCTAGCAGGGAAATCCTAGATGCTCCCACTACTCTCTGCAATATGTGGTCCATTTTGGGCAGGGGATAGTGGTCTTTTAAGGAGACTTGATTTAAATTTCTGAGATCTACACAAAGTCTGATTTCACCTGTCTTTTTTCTTGTAGGCACTAGGTTGGACACCCACTCAGAGAATCTGATAGGGGCTATAATGCCTGCTTCCCACATCCTTTTTACTTCTTTTTCAATCGGGGCAAGTAGAACAGGGTTGATTCTTCTCAATTTCTGTTTGAAGGGCTTCTAATTGGGCTTCAATGGGATTGTGTGCTGAATCACTGATGTATCATAGGATTTCAAATCCTCGTAGCTCCAAGCAAATACATCTTGAAATTCTTTGAATAAGTCAATGTACTTGGGCTTTTGATCAGGTGGAAAATTTTTGGACAGTTTGATCATTTTTGGGTTCTTTGGTGTCCCAATGTTGTCTTCTTCAATTTCCGTGTTTATTGGTTGCAGTTTTGGTTTTCTGGGAACGTCATTAGAGTCAAACATGTCTTCTAGCGGAGTTAGTCCAGCAGGCAAAAAACTATCTTTCAAGTCAATGACCTTTGCCTCTCTTCTGTCTACTTCTTCTGCCTGTGTTTGTTTCAGCTGTTCAATGTTTTCATTGTCAAAAATGGTTGGCTTCAGAATCTGTTTGGCTGTTGCATCGGTTAGAACTTGCTGACTTTCATTTCTCTGCTTTTCAGAATCTGTCATGGCATCCATGTCGATGTGAATATTTGAAAATTCATGCTCGAGGGTAAGGAAATTATTAATCTGGGCATCATTCTCGAATACTTGCCAATCCCTGACATTATTTGGGACGGTGGGCCTATGTTTTATTTCGGCTGTGAAGTGATGATTCGGGTCAAAAGGGAGCTTGCATGTACTCGAAAAGGTGGCTAGGTTGTGTGCATGAATGTTGTGATTTCTGGAAAACTTGTCAAGCTTGAATTCAATGAATGCCTGGAGTATGTTAGTAGCAGCAGTTCTGTAGGCTCTCATTCTGTTGTCATTGGTAACAAAATTACCTTTCATCTGTTGTATAACTAGATCAGAGTCACCTAAGATAGACACTTTTATAGCACCTAGAGTTTTCAGCAGTTTAAGGCCTAACAGCAGAGCCTCATACTCTGCCATGTTATTTGTGCATTTGAAATTCAGTCTATATGCATGTCCTTCTGCATGATTATCATGTGTATTATGAATCCAGACACCTGCCCCTGCTCTTGACTTGTTGACAGAACCATCAAACTCTAAGAACCATGTGATTTCTTGCTTGTTGACAATGCTAAGAGTGTCATCCGAATCAGGGTTGGGCAGATTTAAAATTTATGTTTGGGGGGTTCTTGTAACATGTTGGTTGCATTTACTGTTTTGAAAATTTCTCTATTGTGGGCAACCGTTTCTTCATTGATGTGCACTTGTTTTTCTAGAGCCAAAGGCTCCTTAGTAGTGGGCAGATTTGAATCATCATTGAATAAAATGAAAGAATCCATATCGGAATGAATTGAATAAATGGGAAAATTTTCAGGCTTTCTTTCACTAATTACTACATATTTCATCAGCGTTTCTCTGTACAGTCTCTTTGGTTGCCCAAAGACTGAAATGGTAGCGTAGGAAAGGTCTAATTGAAGGGATCCTTGGAGCTTTGCTCCCCATGATCTCGAGAGGAGCATACCATACTTTGGTGGGATGTCAGCCACTACTACATCCATGAGGATGGTCTTGCTGGGATATTGGACTAAGGAGACACGTAGATCTTTAATGATGCCTAAACATTTCACTTGACTTGAGTCAAATGAGTATAAATCTTTGTAAGGTTTTGTGATGTCGAGATTCAGTTTTTCCATAACTGCTTTGGGCATAAGATTGTGCGATGCCCCTGAGTCAAACATAGCGTTGTGTAAAACTTTGTCATGTATATGCAGACTGACATAAAAGGGTGGGACAGGTCCTTGTGTCGACTTTCCATTAACTTCTGGTCCAAACAATAGTTCAGGGGAATCATCCAAAACATTTACATCATCTTTGTTTTCTGGGAGTTAAAGTGACCTTTGAATCTGTTGCCTATATACATCGTGTTTAGCCAATTCTGAAAGAGGAATGGCTATCTTGAGTTTTCCAATATCTGTTTCTAAACTAAAAGGCTTCTCCAATGGAGTCTTAGTATTGGCATTGGCAGTTTTTTCCTTTTCATTTGAATTTTCAGCGACTTGCTCTTGTTTATCAATGCTATGGGAAGTATTTGCTTGCGGTTTGGCAACTTCAGGAGTACTTTTTGGGATGTTGTTTGAATTTTCTTTTGAGAAAGGAGGAGGCAAAGGCTGATCTTTGGAAGGCTGTATTTCTGTTATATCTTCTACAGTCACTTGATGTGGGTTTGGGACAGTCATATCAGCTGGTTCTGTTACAACAGCTTTGTTTTTAATCTTGTTGGGTTGTTTACTTTCCTTTGTCTTGCTAGGCTCAGAGATGTCAATGGTCCTAGTTCTGAGCTTATACTGTTTGTGTACTTCATACACAGCAGTATCATAACCTTGTTTAAAATCAAAAGACTCACCAGATTTAGTCTGAAATTGATTGCAGTCATGCTCATTTTGGTCTTCTTGTGTCAGGAAAGTTTGATGCTCACCCTTTAGATCCATTAAATTCATATGATCGTCTTCTATGGGTTGACTAGAAGTAGATCCTTCTACATAGTTATCTTGAAAAGGGGGTCTTATATCATGGTCTTGGTTAGACCTACCAGCATTTATGTTCTGCGTTCTCCTAAAATTGGGATTTTTTATGGGATTAGACTGTTGTCCTTCCCATGATGCCTTTCTCTCCACATTTTCTACCCTCTCTCCTAGTCTTTGCAGGCCATTGATGATAGCATCAAGCTTCTGGTCGAAGGCTGAGGGTTCTTCCTTAAATTTGGTTCTCTTTTCCATTCAGGCTCTATTTCTTTTGGCAATTAAGTTGGCTTCTACCGTGACAGCAACCTTTTGCGCGTCTTCAAGGGTTTCAGGAGCTCTTTCTTTCAACTGATATGCCATATCAGGGTCAAAACCATCAAGAAATTTGTACAAGGCAAGGTCGGGTGGAGGCCTTAAATTCTGTGGTATCGCATTATATACATTGTTGAATCTTGCACATTATTCTAAAACGGTCTCTTGAGGACCTCGTTTAATTGTATCATATTCAGCTAGTATGTGCAAGGGATCTTTCTTTTTCTCCCATCTATTGGTAAAGGATAGGTAAAGCTCATCAGGAGTGGTTATGGAATTTGCAGCGAGTGATCTGAACCAAGTTCTCACATCACCTGTTAGACTCTGAACAAAAATTCTCATTCTCACGCTGTCATCATCTATTTCGTAGTTCTCAAAATAGTCTTGCATCTTTTTGGCATGCTGAATGGTTGTGAAAGGACCAGTGGAATCAAAATATGAAATTTTCGATTGGTAATCTTGGGGTAAAGCCGCAGCGTTAGCAGGTAATTGCAGGGGTGCATATCTATTAGCCATATTGGTCGGTATAAGTGGAACAACGGGGATGAATGGAACAACGGGGATAACAGGGATAACAGTAGTGGTAATGGGATTATGTGCAGTGAATGAAGGTGTGGAAGGAGTGCTATGAGATGTGGATGACGAACAAGGGGAAGCAAGGGTAGACCGGAATAAAACCTTGACGGGGGTTGGAACAGAGCTAGGGTAAGCTGTTTCAGGGGTTTTATCAGCAAAATTTTCCTGTCTTTGTTGCTTCCTAAGGATTTTAGGGATTATGTTAGGGTTTTCAAAAACAGCTGGAGGATCTAGGTCTGGGTTTGACCTTGTATATCGTGAACTTTTCTTGGGAGCCAGCTTCCGCACTTGTTTTTTTTTTATTATTTTTTTTTTGGAATATCTTTTGTATTCACAAGGGCCAGATAAGATTTTGGAATGGTTGTGTATATCTTAAAACTAGCATGAAGATTGACTGAAGCAGCTTTTATCTAAACTTATTAATGCAAAAACAAAAACAGTTTCAAAGGCTTCCTAGCTGACATTCAGGCTTCATTTGTAGTTTTAGGAAATATACAGCAATTAGAAAATCGATTTCTACAGGGGATTTTTAACCTTCTTCATGAAACTTTGTAAAATTAACTGAGGAAATTCCCCAGTGGAGTCGCCATTATGTTATCACTCAGGTTGTCCCTGAGGGTTAAGAAAGGGATACGGCCGAGGTAACCACAAACCAACTTTGGACTGCAGGTTCCAGCCAACCTGCAATTAGAGAGGGCTCTCTCTTTTAGATTTAGCTTTGTTTGAAAGGATTTTAGGCTAGGTCTTGGGTCCAGAGGGTTTTTTGTTTTGTTTTGGTGGGAAAATTGACACTTTCAGGTAGAGAGGCAGAGTATAGTCTGAATGTTTCAAACCATTGGGCATGGAGTCGAGGAGGGGAACTACTGATGCGTTTCCTTAATAGTAGTGAGGGAACATGGAGCAAGATAGCTGAGCTTGAAGCAATTTTCAGGTTTAAAGGATGAAATGAATGCTAAATAAAGAGAGGCAGTTAAGAATCTCTCCAACAGATTAGCAGAGAAAGTGACAGGGCACTACCTAGGGGCAGTTAAGAATCCCTAGATAATTGGCCAACACAGGTGAATTGGGGTAAACATGAGCCAGAAGGAATTCAATATTCATAACCAATTCATTCAGAGGAAAACATCAAGAACAGCAGAAATTGAGCATAGAGAGTATTTAAACTAATTCTAGGCTATTCTTTTTTCCTGCTATTTGGATAATGGCAAACACATAAACAGAGATAAGAGGCACTTATTGCTTCAGGCTGCAGCACAAGAATTCCATCTTCAGTCTCCAAAGAATTTATCAACAACAGACAGTTCGCTCTCCAAGCTTTCGGCAATCTTTGATTACAGAAAAATTCAGGTATACACAGCGAGTCTCTAGTGAAGAATTCTCAATTTACCAACCCTTAAAACTATACAGAGGGTGGTATATATAGGGCAAAACTTTCTATCTACTGCTTTTATTACATCTTGACCTAATCAGGTCATAAAAAATAATTTATTGACCTACTCCTATCTGAAATAAATGCATGAAAATTCTCAGGCTGCGCTGGGGGCGGCCGTAAAAAAATGAATAAATGATGTAGTCCTGGGTGCCTTGGTGCAATCTCTTCTTAAATAAATATGCATGGGTTTATGCTTCCTTGCTGTCCTGGTGCTTTGAATGCCTTAATGGTGATTTGAAGGCAAGGATGGGCTGATGCTTATTGATTTGACTTTCTGGGGGCTTCATCAATGTTCAGGTGCTTCGAGCCCCTAAACAAATCTTTGCTGATACTCTTTGGTGTCTTTTCTTCCACTGATACTCTTTGACAAAATCTGGACTGCTGATCTGATGTGTTGTGGGTCTAATCACCAGTAAATGGCCTCTGTATTATCTGGAATTGTCTTCTGCTCCTTTTGATATGCTCTGTGAAGAAAACGGATCATTTTTGCGCCTTTTCGGGCTTCCTGGGGCCGCATGATGAGAAGATTCCCTAAAGATTCCCTAAAGATTCTCCATTTCGGCCTAAAAAATCCTGAAACTGCCTCAGAATTGGACTCCGGGGCTCCGAAGTGCGACTTTCGCGCCTTTGCGCCCAAAAAGTGTTGATGATGTCAGCATGATGTGACATTGTACGGCGGGTGATGTCAGCATGACGTCAGCAGGGCGACTTGGCGGGATGACGTCATCACGTACGGACGATGATGTGGTAGGTACAGTGGCAAGGACACGTGGCAGTGACGTGGCAGGAGACCACGCAGGCAGGTGACTCATCAAGTGACTGGACAAAGGGGTGACGTAAGCAGGGACTGTGCAGGGGGTGACGTGGGGTGTGACGTCACGGGTGGTAAGCGGTTTTGTGGCGCACCACTTATGGGCAAAGGCGGTCTCGGGGGAGGGGCTCCGCCACAGCCCAACACTTGACGCGTGGCGGGAGTACGGCGGGAATACCACCCTTCTCCCGGACGCTAAAGCTCGGGCGCTTTGGAGATGGGACGGCCCGCCAGTCGTAGATCTGTGGGGCTGTGGATCGGACGGTCGGCGGTAAAGGAAACACGACGGGGAGATACGGTGGGGGGAATATTCCAAGAATATTCCTTTTTTAATAATGCGCGCGGTGGGTTATGACTTAGGGAAAGCGGGTTTGGGGTTTTTTTAAAACGGGCGCGATCAATATTTACAGTTGGGACTTAGGGTAAGGGGTAAAATATGGGTTAAAAGTGCGCGGGTTTAGGATTTTATGCACAAAAATTTGGTTTGGGGATGAAATAAGGAGTTTTGAGGGTTTTAGAGGGGTTTTAGGGCTAGGGAAGCGATTACTAGCTGACCTGATGTCAAACTAGCTCCTTAATGACTCGGATGGGCTAAAGACAGCCCCAGATGGACTGTGATTTCCCGGACTTATAGGAAATATGGCTATATTGCCAGGGAGGGGTATTTACATAGGGGAGTTTTATATACATGATTTTAATAGGGGAAGGGGAAAATTGTTAGGGAGTTATATAATAAAGTTAATAGTTAATATGGAGATGAAAAGAGGGCGCTAAGGTATGAGACCTTAGGCTTTGTTGGGGAAAAGAAGGCTCACAGATGATGAGTGAGCAGTCCTTGAGTGAAGCAGATCCTCACCAAGGTGAATGTCATGGAAATGATGAAACTGAGAGGCTCAAGCAGACCTTGACCCCTTGGGGGATGTTAGTAAGTGATTTGGGGGAAATGAGAAGAAGGGGAGGTTAGTGAGTTCTAGCTTGAGTACCTCCTTTGAATGAAAAACTGCCTGATAACTATGATCTGAAAGGATAAGACATTGTGAGATACAAAACTGATCATCAATTATCATTCTGCCACCAAACAGCTACCTACCTAGCCTACTGTCCTAACATTTTTTCTTCTTTTTGTTTTGGGTGCACTTAGACTTGCAGACCCATGTTTGCAATTTTTTTTTTTTTTTCTTTTTTCTATCTAAATCTACACTTATTTCTGCTAGGGCCCAGGTTAAACAGTTGGGTCCCTTTGATTCTCTACCTATCTACAAATCTGCCAAGCTTAGACTGTTTGGACAGATATCATTCTCTATATTCTACAACAGGAAATTGAAACCTAGGGAGACCAGGATTAGACTGTTTGGACCTCCCTTTAAGAAATTCTTCAAAATTGGAACAACTCATCAAAATGGAATGCAGCAGTGGCATTTGGATCAGCACACTTCATGGCTTCTTCTTTGGTCTCTTCTGGAAATATGGAACACTGAAGCTTGCAAAGTATGACATATTTGGCATGTAAAAATGTCAATCATGAAAGATAATACCCTGTTGCAACAGGAGGCTAACAGGATGCTAGGAGTTTATTTAGCTCTTGTTTTACTATTGACTCGAGATTTGGGTGAACTTTTCTAAGCTTATGTTGAAAGGGCTTGGTCTAGGGTTTTATAGTGATAGTGTGTTGCATAATGTTGGGGTCAAAAGTCTTGAGATCATCATATGTCCAAGGAAATACATATTTGTATTAATTGAACAGGCTGATGAATTCAACACTTTCTTTAGGTTAACAATTGACTCATAAATTGACACATTGAGGATTTTCCTTGGTTCCTAGGTTTATGACTTTAGTGGACATGATAGAACTATTAGTTTTACAATTTGTTTTTTTAAATATATCATGTAAATCATAAATATGCTCTAAACTTACATCAAATTTGGGAATTGGTTTTACCATCTTAAGGAGCTCATCAAAAGACTGTTGTTTATTGTTCTGTGAAAATTTCTTGTAGGTTTTTTTCATGTGTGACGTCATCAATAATTGTATCTTTGAAAGTGACCTCCATATGCAAAAACTTGATTATGTGCATGTCGTCATCAAAGACATGCCAATTAGTCAGATTACCTGGTATGGAAGGTCTAAAGAGTAACTCAACATATAAATCATTTAGCTTAAAGTTTTCTATAGGAATTAAAATTGAAGCAACATTAGCCAATATATCAGCTTCCTGATTAACAACTCTAAGTGTATATTCAATAGTAAAAGCTAAAAAATTTGACATCAAATCCCATACCTCGTGTTGATAAGCCTTCAAATGAGTTGAAAGGCAATGTATTGAGTTCTTTACCTGTTTGGAAAACATCTCATAATCTCCATAAACTCTTACACACTTAACTTGCAAGTCGAGAGCTTTACGTAATCCTTGAATTAATGCTTCATATTCAAGGATGTTGTTAGTTTATTGAAAATGAAGTCTACACGCAATGAAAATATTATTACCTTTTGGATCAATAAGCACGTAACCTGCACCAGCTCCTTCCTTTGATTTAGAGCCATCAAAATAAAGTGACCAAATCTGAGACTCATCAGAATTAGACATATTGTTGATATCAATAATTTTATGATCAGAAGAAACAACCGTTTTTAACTTTTTCTAAATCTGATGTTGTTCTAAATATGAAATTGTAGAAAAATCAGTAGTGAATTTACCGAAGAAAGAGTCAACGGCTGAAAAATCACTTGGTTTCACTGGTTAATTGGTATCATTGAGAAGTGTAATTATATGCTTCATATATGGTTCCCTATTAATTTTGATTTGTTAGGTTCCCCTTTCTAGGGACATAATTGATTCAAGTCAGTGTTCATGAATCCTTTCAAATGCTACAGCCAATCCCTGCTAAGATATAATCTATATACTTCAGGGATATCTGTGATTACAATGTCAATTATTTAATGAACTCTACTATCGAAGAAAATATGATTAAAGCATCATTTAATTCACCAACAACCTTGATAAAATATCTATATAATTGTATGATTTTTATGTTTGATGGTTTCATTTGGGCATTTATCTTTTTACATACAGATAATGGCATCACATTTGAGGATGCTCCAGTGTCAATCATACAATTGTGAATATTTTTATTAAAAACCTGCAAGGTCAGCAAAAACGGAGGAGGTTTCTTTTTTCAAAAAGAAAATTTTCATGGCATTTCATAATTGTAACACTTTCCATAATAGATTTATTATAAGCACATATATCCTTAGTTGTAGGAGCCTTTAAAATTAGCAATATGTTGTTGAAATTTTTTCTGAATTGTGGGAACCTTTGAAAGTTCGTATAAGGATAACTAGCCTTGATATTTTTTAGATCATTTACCATATCATAATCTATTCCTAGAAGTGTAGCTTTCTTAGTGTTGGGTGTTTTTTTTGTGTCTTTATTGGGTGGAGGTTGAGCCTGTTTTCATCTAAGGATTTACTTCGTGTGTATACACAAATAGAACAAAAATATTCCTCATAAACATTGAGTGAAAAATCAAGAGGTTGGACTTCATCCTTTTCTTCAGAGTTAGATTCTTCCTCCTTTTCCTCATCGTTATTAGGGTTCGAATAATATTCAGATGTTAAGGCTTGCAAAATATTCTCTAATCCCTCGGTATTAGGCCTTCATTTAGGGGACGGGGGTGGTCTCCTAAAATATTGTTTGAATTTCCCCCTGTCATATGACCTTTCATTTTTACCTTTCTTGAGATTAATTATTTCATTTGATAAGTTATTAATGACTTGAGGAATTTAGACTTCTGTGATCCATAACATTGTTAAGATAGTCTTCGGCAAAATCACATAACCAATCTTTTGTCGACGCGTTTCGAACCAACCAGTGTGGTTCATCGTCAGGACAAGTTGAAGAACTAATCCGTCTTAGCTCGATTAAATAGAGTGTGCAGAGACTCCAATAGCTATAATGCTAACGGCTAATTTGACCTAACGAACCTGGTCAAACTACTCAAATATTTAATTAATATTTCTAGAAATAGATAAAATAGGTAAATAAAGGAGTTTATTTGTTAATCTAAGGATAATATTAATATTTTAATTATAATGGTCATAATCTATATTCAATGATTTAATACTATTGACTAAAGAACTAATAAAGAACTAACTTACCAATGGACCATTAAGAACTAGTCAAATAATAAAGAACTAACTTACCAATGGACAATTAAGAAATTATTACATAATTACCTAATGTAACTAAATTATAAAAAAATAGTAGTGATTTATTACATAATAATTAGATAGCAATTGAATAATAATAAATCTTTAATATATATTATATAATGCCCATTACTAATATGATACTATAAGTTCTCTTAATAATTGAAATAATATTAATAATATATCTATTTATTTTTAACTAACAAATGAATTCAATTATATATATTTTTATTATTAAATAAATATATTATTAATAATAATTATTTAGTAATATAATTAAATAATAATAAATCATTTAAAATATATACTATATAATGACCATTATAATTAAAATATTAATAGATTCTCTTAATTTTCGAAATAATATTATTAATATATCTAATTTTAAATTAATTTATTATTATTTGATTTAAATAATAATTGAATAGTATTAAATCATTGAATATAGATTATGACCATTATAATTAAAATATTAATATTATCCTTAGATTAACAAATAAACTCCTTTATTTACCTATTTTATCTATTTCTAGAAATATTAATTAAATATTTGAGTAGTTTGACCAGGTTCGTTAGGTCAAATTAGCCGTTAGCATTATAGCTGTTGGAGTCTCTGCACACTCTATTTAATCGAGCTAAGCCGGATTAGTTCTTCAACTTGTCCTGACGATGAACCACACTGGTTGGTTCGAAACGCGTCGACAAAAGATTGGTTATGTGATTTTGCCGAAGACTATCTTAACATTATTAATGACTTTCTGAAGGATTTCTAAATCTAATGAGGATTGGTCTTTCTTACTAGTGGACTTCTTAGAAGTTTATGCTTTCTTCCCAAAGGTAGAAGTAGAATCTCGTTGCTTATCAGAGGTCGGTTTCACTTTAAGGATGTCCGTTTCTACAGATAAAGCTTCTTCAAAATTTCCTTGTAGAGTGGAATTTTGAGCCCTTTAAACCCGTACAGTTATGTCATGATGGAGAGCCTTAATGTAGTAGGCAATAATAAGGTTATGTAGAGGTAGAGACTCAACAATAATTTTATTTTTTAAAGACTGAAACCTAATATTAAAATATTTAACCTTCTCCTTATTTTTCATTTTCATATTGGACAAGTCATCTCCCAGTACTTTGAGTGGTTTATCATCTCCGAATTTTTCAAGGAAAGTTGTTTCAAATTGAGCCCAAGAATTTATGCTTCGAGGAGGCTAGGAAAAGTACCATGTAGTGTCCTTTCCATCAAACGTGTATGACAACAATTGACAAGCAACATCTCCATGATGTACGCTTTTGTGCCTAATAGCAAGCATACAGTATTTTATATGACCTTTAGCAGGAGTTTTGGAATCGGGATCAAATTTTGGAAAATAATTATGTGGATTTCTTGGTATGGGATATTGTACCCCTGGTACAGCCACAATGTCTTGATTTAACCATGGGGTTGAGGGATCATATTGGTCATTCTCATGGTCATCATGATTATCATCCATCCTTGGTGAATCTTTTGACTCATATGAACTTTCTTCACCAAAATATCTTAAGGATGAAGGGGATCTAAGCGGAGAATCAAATCCTCCAAATAAGGTTAGTTCTCTGCGAGGTATTTTAGACAAGTAAACTAGTCTTCCAGTGAGAATATCGTGTAGCATATCATCGCGTGAACTAGTAGTTTTATTGGAAGGACCATATGGTTCTATCACCAAAGGCTCTTGGAAATTCAAATCGAGAGGTGTAACAAGGCGTGGAGACATAATTTTTTGTAAAGCATAATTATTCTCAATCCTTTCACTCATTCTAAAAATAATTTTACGAGACATTTGTGGAATTTGCTCAATTTCAGTTTGGAAATAAGATCGAATCAAGGTGCTTGATTCAACGTTCGTTTCTTCAACTGATGGCTGAGAATTTTGAGAAATCTTAGTAGGGGGATGGTTACTATGAATCCTCGTGATGATTTGGGTCCTAAAGTTTTACTTTTACTACTACCTTTCGCCATCTACAGTCAGATTTTCCCTCTTTGCAGAAGTTGCTCAATTTCAATTTGGAAATAAGATCGAATCAAAGTGTTTGATTCAACGTTCGTTTCTTCAACTGATGGCTAATAATTTTGAGAAATCTCAGTAGGGAGGTGGTTACTATGAATCCTAGTGATGATTTGGGTCCTAACAGTTTGACTTTACTACTACCTTTTGCCATCTACAGTCAGATTTTCCCTCCTAATGGCGTTTTGATGACGTTGGTGTTAGCACACCTGGGTCAACAAAGGAGAAACAACCTAGACCAAGGCTCTTCACACAACCCCAGCTATTTGGGATGGTCGTTCTCGACGGGTTTTATGGCTTTGTTGGCATTTGTCATCCTCCTCTTACGAAGAAGAGAAATTGTAAAAGACTAACCTAAACTAAACTATACCTACGGTTTTCCTACACTAATTTATATAATTTCTAAATATATTGGGTTATGTTAAAAGGAGTAAAGTTAAAATAAACTAATGTAATCTAAGTATAAAAGGATTAACAAAAATCTAACCTATATAATATGTACAATAAGAATAAATAATTATCTTACTATTAGAAAGTCAGAATATTTTAAAGCAATTTACAATGAGATAATACAACAAATAAATTGAGCTAGAACAAAAATGAAACTAGCTTAGGAGAGAGAAAATGATTTTGAAAAAGATAAACAATTCTCCTTGAAATAAAATAAGATATTACTCTGAATCAAATGAAACAAAAAAAAAAGGTATCCCTTTCCTTAATGAAATTAGAGTCAAAATGGGATATTGTAACAATACAAGAGACTCGTCCCATAGGATTAACACAGTATAACTTTGTTTTCCTTTACAAATTTACTTTAGAATAAGAAAATAAATAAATATGACTATCTTTCCTATACTCTAATATACACTTGGCCAGGACTTTTTTTTTTAAATGAAAGAGGAACAAGAAACAACGATAAGCTTAGTGGTGATTCTCATACTTTCATCAATGATTGATGAATCAAAACAATCAAAAATTGACTCGATATCAAGATAAAAGGAAATTTATCTTTAACTGAAATAACAAGGCAACATATTCGTATAAAGAACTAATATTAAATTAACTCGATCATAGTCCAAGTAATTCAAGATCAATGATCAAACTATTCTCCTCGGAATACAAATTACTAAAGAAGAAAAATTGATCTGCTTAAAGTAGAATTACAAATTTGAATGTGTAAAAGAATCAATAGAGGAATGTAAATGAGAAAATTGGTTGCTTGAGAATCAAATCATTGACCAAACAACATAGTATTTCGCTAATCAAAAGATATCACGAAATGAAAATCCTGATCATGGAAACGGGCTAAAACAAGAAGTAGATGGAATCAAATCACATCAAACACTTGTATTGAAAATTAATTCCATAGTCACAATTAACAACATCACTTTGTTCAGAAAGTATAGTCCTCTCTTATCCTCCAAAAATTCCTCTCTCCTCTCTTCAAAATGAGGAGTTTATATATTAATATGTCTAACAAACTATAGTTAAAAAGAAATTGTATTTTTACAAAAAATAGTAACAAGTATCATCTTCAGGCCTTATAGCGAGTCAATAGATAATCATAAATTAGTTGAATAACTAAGGAAAGATTCTTGATAACATCTTTCACAGACTAAAGGTAATACGGTATGTCTATCCAAAATCATGGAGATAACACATCCAATCGACAAAATCACATGTAACCAATTATATACGAAAAATTTCCCACAATACTTAATCGGAAAAGAGTTTCGTTACAAAGCATTTGATTCTGTAACGCCCTTTTAAATTTAGAAAAAGGGACATCAAATAAAATTGTACCTCAAATTGAAAGATATTAACAAAAACCTTTATTTGGCACCTTGAGTTTAGGAGAAATTATGAGCTTGACCTTTGATGATTTCATTACAATTTCAGCATTAGAGACCTATGAATTTTTTATTGAACTAGTATAATTGTGTTGCCTAATCATTTCATTTAACCTACAGATAGCCCTAAGTTGCTCATTTTCTCTAACAAGTTGTTCGATTCAATCATTTAACTGAGACATTGTGAAAAGAAATTGTTAGTGCCAGTAAATATTTTCTAAAGTTTGTGAAGGAACTTTGTCAACTTTATTGTCCAACTATGGTGTGGTGTTGACATCATCATGGGAGTCACTATTGAATGGAGCTTCTGACTTGGCCCTTTTAGGCTTAGACTCATCAATATTAACACAACTCTAATCAAAAGAGGGATTTTATTTATTCCGTTGATACCTAGAGACTCTTCTATTAATTAATTTATCTTTAATACATGCATCCTGATCTTGGATATTGACTGTCTGCTTGTTCATTTGTAGGTTACAAAGGAGGAAACTTTGGATGAGATTTTACCTTTGAAACCCTTGTTTTGCCCTTTTTCTTGGGTTTGTTTTCATTCTTAAGTGCAGGATAATTTTCATCATTATACTTGTTATGGCGAAAATGTATAGTTCCAAGTCTTAAATGTGAAAATTCCAATACAAAATCCTAATGCAGCAACCGGTATTATTTATCCTAACTGTTAATTAATTTAATAATTTATCTGCTACGAAAAATATCAAAATAAACACACAAAAACCTTCATAAATAAAATACTGCAGAAAAATAATGCGTTGGACACTGAGAAATGCTAGCACACACACATAAAATATGAGACAATTATTTGTGGACAAATGTCCCTTAAAAAACCCCAACTTAGGAAAATCGGTGCAGCAGTGAGGGTTTTTATTATTATGCAATAGTGAAAATCTTAGTACAATCTGGATGCTTGAAACTGGCAATCCATAGCAAGGAAATCTGGACAAAATTATTGAAGGGAATTTACCCTTCTTCCATAAGCAATCCCAACACAACTTGCCTACAGAAAACTCGACCTTCTGAAGGTTCTGTGTCACCCTTTGTGTTGGACTGTGCAGTCACTATGACATCTAGCCTCTGGCTGGTCTTTGATGAAGTTGTTCTACCTTCTGTTACTAAGAAATTCGTCTCTCTGACTCTCTGGAACCTCTGCTCGACCTCTAGATCTGAGAACGCTTTTCTCTCCAGCAAATTGGACTGCCCTCTCTGAAGCTACTTCACAGAGCTCTGCATTGCCTCAATGGGATAACTCGACCCTCTTTCTATTGTCTCTACAGATCTAGAAAACTTCCTTTGGATCATTCTCTCTGCCCCTCACTCACTTCTTCGATCTCTGGTTCTCTCCCGCAACTGACTGTTGCTAATATGGAAATTGATCTGCCAAGAAATCAAACTTCTCAAGTGTTTTCTCCATCACCACATTGACCTCCTCTTATAATACTTTGTTGGAGCACCAATGGCCAAGATTAAAACATAATCGATGGCTAGGATCATCTCTAGATCAATTCGTGTGAGTTTCTAGACTATTCTCACCTTATCTCAATTAATACTAATTAATTAACCATATTCCCTAAGTTAAAAAATCGGTTAATAATATAATTGAGACACTTCTAGGTGAAATTTCCAGAAACGATTTCTGGGTTCTGGAGATCACATCTATTCTAGCCTTTCCACCAAATTTCATGGCTAAATCACACCTGATGCTACAAAAACTAGCACTCCCTCTTAGCAAGGAATGTGTTCTAGTGTTGCACACCATGCCACAACACTCTGTCTTTGTATCATCTCTTGACCAGCTTCTAATGTCTGGATGTTGTTTCCCACCAACCACTACGCAACTCTAATATATATTTCATTTGTGTTGTTGTTGACGCTGCCATACTTCTACCAACACTACAACTCCCTCTCATATGTTGTTGCTGCAACTGCAACATATGCAACTGAGAATCATCCAAAATATTGAACCAACTGTGTCAAGTATGATGAATCTATCTCCCGAGTCCTAACTACTACTAGCCTCTGCACTATTTCTGAAGAATTTGAGCTGCTACTGACTTTGTACTACGCCACTCTGCATTGTGTTCTCCAGCATCTGACTACATCTAGTATGCAACTATCGCTCTATAATCTGACTACATCTCCTGTCATTGATCCATCTTGCTACTGAATATTATGGGCCCTTGTAGCAAGGTATTGATCCAAGATGTGGACGCCTCAAGGATTTTTCCCATCTAGCACGTTGGAGACTCATACTCCTCCTCCACCTCAATCTGGTGCCCCATTATCTCCTTTCAAGCCTAGTCCCTGGCTATGACACTTCCTTTCTTTGCAACTCACTCTAGAAAACTCGCACTTCCTCCAACACTTATTTTCAACAACTGGAAGTCGAACTCCTACCCAGATCTGCATTTTGGCTAACTCTCATAGCCTCCTATGGAAATCTCATACGGTCATCCCTATAAAGATGTAAAATCTTTGAAACTCAAAATTCGAGAAAATAACCCCGAAAATTTCCTCTTTCTCGTTGCTCATTTGTTGGATCTGCTACTCTCACTCCCTTCTAGAGTGAGAAGATCTACTCACAATTATTGTCAATCTGCAACTGGAAAAATTAGATCTCTAAAACTCGAGATCCCCTTAGAAAAATCTTCCTTCTAATGTATGTGATTTCCTCTTCCACCCGACACAGATGTTTCTCCAGCAATTGCTACAAAACCCTCTGTGCCCAACCAAGGAATCTTCTCACCGAAAATATGAGTTGTTGTTGCTCTTTCTAAATAGCGAAATTCTCTTCTTCACTTCTGAGCTTCCTGGCTGATCACTCACTCTCTGATACCATGTGAAAATTCCAATACATAATCCTATTGCAACAACTGGTATTATTTCTCCTAATTGTTAATTAATTTAACAATTTATTTTCTGCGTCAAATATCGAAATAAACACACTCAACCTTCACAAATAAAATAATGCGAAAAAATAATGGCTGGAAACTGAGAAATGCTAGCACACACACATAAAATATGAGACAATTATTTTTGGACAAATTTTCCCTTAAAAACCCAACTTGGGAAAACCAATGCAGCACTGAGGGTTTTTATTATTATGAAGTAGTGAAAATATAAGCATAATCTGGATGCTTAAAACTGGCAATCCACAACAAGAAAATCTGTGCAAAATTATTGAAGGGAATTTACCCTTCCTTCATAAGAAATCTCAGCACAACTTTCCTACAGAAAATTCAGCCTCGTGAAGCTTCTACGTCACCCTTTGCGCTGGACTGCGCAGTCATTATGACGTCTATCCTCTAACTGGTCTTTGATGAAATCATTTTTCCTTCTGTTGCTGAGAAATTCGTCTCTCCGACCCTATGGAACCTCTGCTCGACCTTTGGATCTGAGAACAATTTTCTCTTCAACAAATCGAACTACCCTCTCTAAAGCTACTGCATAGAGCTCTGTACTGCCTCACTGGGATAACTCGATCCTCTTGTAGTTTCATCTCCAGATCTGGAAAACTTCCTCTAGATCAATGTCCTTGCTCCTCGCTCACTGCTTCGAGCTTTGGCTCTCTCCGATAACTGACTGTTGCTACTCTGGAAATCGATCTGCCAAGAAATCAAATTACTCAAGTGCTTTCTCCATCACCAGATTGACCTCCTCTTATAATCCTCTTTTGGAGCAAAAACGTCCAAGATTAAAACATAATCGATGGCTATGATCATCTTTAGATTGATCCATCTGATTTTCTGGACTATTCTCTCCTTATCTCAATTAATATTGATCAATTAACCATATTCCATAAGTTTCGACTTAAGAAATATTTAAAAATTGGTTAATAATCTAATTGAGACACCTCTATGTGGAATTTCCAGAAACGATTTCTGGGATTTGGAGATCTCACGTTTTCTAGCCTCTCCACCAAATTTCATGGCTAAAACATATCTGATGCTACAAAAACTAACATTAAAGATATGGCTTCTTCTGAAAAAGTAGGATTAACATCCTAACAAGACTCTGAGTCATTTCGAAGTGCAACATTAAGCATAGGAGAAGATGAAGCATTTTCGCAGGACTTTTGAGGATTAGTTTGCTTGGGAGCGAGGGTTTTGACAAAACAAAACTACTCGAGAAATGTTTCCCATTCTTGTCCCAATTTACCCAATTGGTGTTTAAGAAAAATGGCAATCAAACTATGGTGAATAAGATATCGTTCAGAATTTGACTATCCCTTTTGATAAATCGAATACGCCTTCACCAAGCTCTTATACAAGAAATGCAACTAATTCAACTTAAACCCTAAGAAGACCATTAACAGTCGTATGTGGTAGAGAAAAACCAGGCTAAAATGACCTTCACAAGTAACATATTCATAGGTAACATATTCTTCGCTAGTATCTTTATCCATTGGATATTAGAAACCCTTTGATACTTAGACCGAATTTCACCATCAACTGGGAGATGGGTGGCTTCAGAAATGAAACTAACATCGAATTTCATCTCCACATCTCCTACTTTGGCTTTATGACCCTCAAATGTAGTAGCGAAAGACTCAACTACACTCTAGTTGAAACCATGAAAGAGATGCAAGAACTCAAACCACCCAATAGTTCGAAAGAGTTATGCACCCTCATCATAAGCCTCAAGAAAATATGTACCAATAGTCTTGGTTCGAGTAACTCGTGACATAGTTAAGAGATGAGAGAACCAAATGTCCAAACTAGTAAAGAGACATGCAACTAAATGAAACCCTCGAAACCCTAACCAATGCCCTTGATAGGGAAGAATAGAGGAGAGAATAACGGAGTCGAGGAGGATTAAATTAGGTAAAATCCCTAATTGTTGGTCTTGAGGTATGATAATCATGATAAATCATTATGAAGGATAATGATGACAGACCTACACAAGGTCTATCGTTGGATCAATACAGATGGATATGATCGAGACCGATAATCCTTTTGACAAGTAATTACAATGATACCTATAGACCCATCATGACTGCAAATAATTAAGTCGGGGATCAAGAACATTTATTGTGTTTTAATCCCTGGATAAATTCATAAGTTAGTTTGCAATGATCAAATCAAGGTCGAAAGGTAAATCGATAGGTAGAATCCCCAGTAACCAAGTTATCAAAGTGCCAAACATAGAGACAAATTAAATATTTCATGCATTTGAATTAAGAATAATATATGAATATTAAAAGATATTGATAAGCTTTGAAGTTAAGGCTTCTACAAAATTTCATATTTTGTAGCGGCCTTTTCTTTACCTTTTTTGCAAATATTCGAATGCAAAACTATAATAATAACCCTTTGGTAGTTATTCAATGTTAAGAGTATTTGAGCTCCATGCAAAGAAACATGGGTAAGTGAAACAATTACCAAAGAAAAGGAATGCAAAGAATAAAACCCGCAACTTTAGAAATTGAAGGTGAGTATATACAATATATATATATATATATATATATATATATATATATATATATATATATATATATATAATCAAGCCTTAAAAAAAACATTTAAAAAAAAATAGAGAGGGGCCCAAGTCATCAAGCAATGAGTGAGAGGGGAGGTGGTTGGCCTGCCAACAAATCTGTAGTAAAATATTTTTTTTAGCATTTAATGGCTTGTTGATGAATGCCCTAATGTTAAGTCTTGTTTGAAAGTGCATCAGAGAAGTTAATTCAAAATTTTCATGCATTTTTTAGCAATTTCGTAGGGTCGATGTCAAAATGCGTTTGTTGTTACATGCTTTATTAACCACAAAAATTCATTGCAATTTTATCCTTGTTTTGCTCTCAAGTTTATCCTTCATCCCATATAACTTTAACACAATTTTAAAGGCTAAATTTGTTGTTGTTATAACCTATTGTTTTTCTACAATTTACTAGACTAAAACCCTAAATTATAGTAGCCTTGAGTTTTTCTTGTGTTGGTGTGCTCAATTAACTATTTGAGACTCCCTAAGCTAACCCCTAGCCTTTATATTGACCCATAGATCTTATGAACCCAAATCTTGAACTTACTCCCTCATCCACTACAAACCCTAGTTTGTCATACCTTTATCAAGTGGTATTTCGTTGTTGGATCCTTATGGGATATTTAGCTTAAGACCCTTGGGTTACTTGATCCCTAAGCCCTACCAAGGTAGCCTCCCTTGTGTTAAATTGTGTCCTTCACTAAAAGGAGGGGAGTAGTTGCTAAAGTGATTGTGGTAATGCCTCCATGTGTTACACTTTGTTTAGGCCACCCAATGAGGCTCTACATTAGGTGTTAGATTTTTTTGTAAGTACAGGTATTGCTTTTATTTTTAATATTATAAATTATAAAATGCTTTGGATTTTCCCAACCTTCCTCCATGATTCTCTAAAGATATTGAAACCATAAAATTCAATCCACATAAGATAACATGAGTTATGAGAGCCTAAAAAAGGAATTTCTTTTTTTTTCTCACAAACAGAATTTCCTTAATTTAGTTCGGTTTTCAAGGCCAAAATAGGTTTTCACTCTCCATTAATCCATTTCTTGATGTTATAGTTCTAATTATGTTTGTGAAAAAGATTGAATAAGATATTTGTATGAAGTATCTTCCTTTAAGTTCATAATTTAATGTAACTATTTTTATTATCACATTAATGTAGTAACAATCATTATGTTGGCTATATGGGTTATAAAGAGTTAATGTAGGCATCATTGATTTTTTTATTAGATATAAGTGTTTATGTTAAAGTAACAGTTGAACTTAATTATCATTAGTAAATTACATTAATTTAGTATTATCACTACTCATTAGGGTTAGACCAAGTGGATTGGATTTATAGTGTTAATGCCACCCACCTTGATTTGAATATTGGATAACCCTTGATGCATGATGATGGGTTTTAGATGTAAAAATTTGGGTTTATAGTGGTAGCTCAGAGTTTCAAACCTATGTTAGATTATGCCTAATTACTAATTCCCCTAATTTATTCATGCAAATAAATAAATATATTGTCGACAATAATAACAATAAATTACATTCATCTTATTATTATAACAAAACCACCAATTATAACTAAATGTAATTCCAAGTTTTGAACACTTGTGACTAATATCCACCACTTTTTCCCATAACTAGGCACCTCTATACTCTTCATTAAGGGTCAAGTATAAGTTGCATGGTTAAAAATCCATAGTTTATCCATGCATGATGATCCTCAAGTAAGTCACCATCAAATCTCTTCTTGGGACCTCTAACCAACTCACATTTCAACGCAGCATTAACAAAAAATATTGAATACATTAACATAGAGTACTTTTATCATCCTCATTTCCTTAAAATTCTTTTCACCACGCCATCCCCAACAAACCATCTGCATTGCATGAAGCAAGACATGAAATAATTGTTGTAATTTTCTTATTCCATATAGGATGAAAACTACCAGCCATTACACCATTTCTAGTATTTTCATGCTAATGTATAAGTCATAGGCCCATATTGTGCCCCAAAGGATGCATCATTAATGGAAGACATTGTTTGTGTATTATCATTAGCTTTTTCTTGGGCCATTTTAATCTCCACTCTACAATGTTATGTGGTGCAAATAAGCAGTTTAGAGCTTCACAACAACAATGCTCCAAAAAGGAATCAAACAAGAAGACCATTTCCACTATTTTGAATGAAAATCAAGTGCATATCCATTGAAATCAATCCATACGAGAAGACAAAAATAACCAAGAACCCGTCTTTATGGCCTTCTTGTGATTTCAAAGCCTCCATTTTTTCATGAATATGAATTCTCAAATGATTCAATTATCTTTTGCATTAGATTATGCAACATCATTCCACAAATAAAACATATATCTCTCTTTCCACA
Organism: Pinus tabuliformis; assembly: GCA_031772625.1. Taxonomy (NCBI): domain Eukaryota; kingdom Viridiplantae; phylum Streptophyta; class Pinopsida; order Pinales; family Pinaceae; genus Pinus; species Pinus tabuliformis. The sequence continues at coordinate 77,825,728 of CM062806.1, read as the reverse complement.
ATGAACTTCTCCTATTAACATTATTTTTTTTCCTTTTTTAATAATTTATAATTAAAAATAAAATCAATATCAAAACCTTTTTAATACTTATTATATTCAATAATTTCACACCATTTCAAACTCAAACTCCTGAGGAAAAAAAATAAACAAACTTTATCAACTCTAGGTAACTCAACAAATCAAAACAAAAAACCATTCAACTCACTTTGATAACCATACTTAACTCCTAATGAATCCATTATTAAGGAAATTTGTAACTACTTCACCATTACCATTATAAACTCCTAACATATTTTTGCATTGTAAAGATCTTTGTCCAACAAAATTAGAATGAAAATATCACAAACCACAAAATATCCACAATCAAAATACGAGTGTATCCTATTTCGATAAATACGAGTGTATCCTATTCCATGTATCGAAAGAAGTTACATTTATAGAAAATAATTAAATGATATGAGGATGGTCAAGCAATCACAAAGGCACTCAATATGCTAACGTATATAAGGTCAAACTTTAATGACACTTTAATTTAAACATAATATTCAAAACAAATTATAATATATTTCTAGGGAACTCAATATTGTAACAATACAATTTCCAAACTTCAATGACACTTTAATTTAAATATAAATATTTCAAAACAAATTATTAGATGTTTCTTTTTAGATAAAAGGTAAGATTTTTTTTTTAAGATAAAAGGCAATATATGAGTACATGGATGTTTGAATATCAAGACAAGTCATGTCACGTCATGAGTAAACCAAACAACCACACTATTCCATTTCCATGATACTTCCATGTCTCTTGTACTAAAAGGGCATCCAATAATGTAATAGCCCTTGCTTTTATAAAACCTAGAATCGTTACAAATAAGCATTTTTCTTTAGTAAATCAAATTATATAAATAACCAATGAAATTAAATATTCTTTTAACTTGTTTTTTAAAAATTGGTTAATTTTCTAATGGGGGAGAAAATGATAGATTTTAGAAAATCAAACACTTACATATACATGGAGTTCTATAGTCATTGAAATTTAAATTTAAGTTGTTTTTATAGTAAGGTTTTTTTAATGGATTAGTTTATTACTCTTAGAATTATTGAAAAAAAATGTTGAGATAGCAAATTTGTTTTTTGGTCACTAATTTATTTTTAAAGAAAGTTTGTAATATTATGTTTAGAATATTTTTTTTGGAAAGAGATAATAAAGTACATGAAAGTTATTGTTAAGAAATTAAATATAATATATGAGTGAAGTAAAGTAATTCATTCTTGTTTGTCTTTTGTGGAATTTATATTAATAAGATTAATAGCTACAACAATACATAGTCCTTGTCTCTATTGCTAATTAATTGTTTAAGGCTATGTAGAGTGTGAAAGAAGCACAATGAAAGCTTCCTCTGCACTTCCACATTCTACACAATGACATATCGCAATGATAATCGTTTTTTATCTGTGTTTTCTTGTTATTTGAGAACGCTTTGTTTCTGCATTGTTTCTTCTTTCCAACTCTACACAATGACATATCGCAATGGCAATTGTTTTCAACACACGTTTTCTTGTTATCTAAGAACGCTCTATTTCCACAATCATTTCTACACACCGCATAATGTTTAAGTCTCCTCATACTTGTTCAACCCCCTCCACATATTAAAATGGCACAAATTCCGCACAAAGTAAGAACCATCACGAGTTCTAGTAGCCATCGTAGCGAGTGAAGTTGAGAAAACTGAAATGACCGCATTCGAAGATGTGGAATTACTAGGTAATATCCTAGAAAATAATGTAATGATTTCTAGAATTACAAATTAGCAAGAGGAATTTATGTTACTTTTTATCTTTTTGTTTTGAATGAACATTCTAAATTAGTAGAAGTAATTTTGTTTTTTTTTTTTTGAATGAGTGTTCCTTGCATTTTTGTTTGTTTTCTTTAGGAGGAAGAGGAGTCCGTAAAGGGAAATCACAAATGAAGATCTTACAGTGGTCCTCTGATGTTGTTTGCGTGAAGGTAGAGGTCGAGCGAGTGGTTTGCATGGGTTTAAGAATAAGATGAAGCCTCCTATTATAATGGTCCCACGAAAATGAAAATGTCATATACAGAGGTGTAGACCTTAACTCCACAAATTTTTTGGTGCAGAGCTCTACATAACTAGAAAAACTCCACACATTTGCACCTCAGTCATGGGTTGTTACATCATTCTGCTACATTTTATTTTAATGGTTGATGTGTGGATAATGCATTGGATGCCTCTAAAAACAATGGTTCATCTAAGGTAGACGCGTATTTGGAAAAGAAAAATGTTGACACCTAATCATTGGGATTGGGTGAACATTTGTAAATAATGTAAATAGTAAATAATGGAGAATAAGAAAATGAAGAGACACTATGAGGTGAAGCCCAGAGTCTCTCCCTTCTTGTATATAAACATGAGCATCCTTAATGAAGAAATGCAATTCATTTTGAGGATTTACCTCCTGGCCTAACATGGTATCAGAGCCAGAGCCATTTTTAGTTTTCCTGCCTTTGTAAATCCCTTCTGTCATTTCTGCATTCCTCCCCATTTCTGCAACCTGTCATATTCTTTGTCCTTTTGTATCTATGTTAGTGTTGATTCCATTCCGGTTTAACTCCTCGCTCTCCCCACTACACATTTATCTAGAGATAAATATTGTCTTGTCTCGTTGTTTTAAAAATGTTGGTTTGTCTCTCCTCCAACGCTCTTGGTTGGTTGGAATATGACCCACCATACCATTCCAACCTGCGATACCGCTTCCCACATAATGTTGTCGATTATAACAAATAACAACATTGTTTGATTGCTCTCCCTCTCACCATCGACTCTAGTTTCCTGTGTAATACTCTGTTGTGTAGTATAAACGTATACCATTACGTTGTTGTCCACATTTTACCATGTGGTCGGCACCACCATACCTCCCAGTCATATGTATTGCAGGCACGACTCCTCCTACTTTGGTCGTTGTCCACTGTAATACCTCGGCCCTCCACTGCATATTCAACTACCACTCCATACCAAATACTGATAGGTGGGCGCATCCTCTGTGACGCTGGCGGACTTTGGAGTCATGGGGGCTTATGTTGGGAAATCCCCCAGTATTGTGAGAGCCTCTATATAGGTTCTGCGCGATGGATAGGCTGTCATGCTCATCACCTGTGGTATGCTCACGCTCTTTGGTTCCGTCGGAATTTAGTAAGAAGGGGAAATTGCGTTCTATGTACTTATTGGACTGCCACTTTGAATATGTACTAATTTGTTGTGTGAGTTTTGCAACTCTGATGTTTGGTCGTAGTACATTTTAAATGGACCACCATATTGTGTTTTTCATTTGTGATAAACAAGCATGTTGTCTCCATAGCATGATGTCTCCAAGCACGTTGTCTCCATAGCACGTCGTATCTACACTCTCCTCCGATCCAGAATATTACCACATTGTGTTTGTTTTATAACTGTGGTAATTGGCCCCTTTGAAACCTCCATTCGTGGGCCCGTTGAATGTATTACATTGTATCACGTTGGTATTACGCTGCCATATGCTTTATAATATTGTGTTCTTTCAATATTCCACCGCCTGCATACCATATATTAATGTCTTTCAATATATAACGTGTTCCGACAATCATAATATACATCATAATTGTAGTTTTTTTACAAGTAGAAGTGAAATTTCTTACAGCGTATTGGCAACATAAGAACATTTCTTTTACAGTACACAGATTTAAAATGCATTCATTGAAATCTATCGTGGGAGTGGTTCTCATCGGTAAGGAGAACAATCCTAAGTAGTCTCGAAAGATCAAACACACTCTCATTTTCAATGAGTTGTGGAAAGAAGATTGTGAAGGTGTGGAGACAATGCACTCAAAGATAAGCTACCATTGCCTGAGCTAGTTTATTTCCATTCTGTTTGCAAGCATAGTTCAATATTTTTTTATTAATGAAATGAATCGTTTTTCTGCCTCATCTCTGTATTTATGATTATATTTGTAATTTTTTGCATTCTATTTATGATTATATTTGTAATTTTTTGCATTCTATTTATGATTATATTTGTAATTTGTTGCATTCTTGTTGAAGTTCAGATCAGTGATATTAGAGCAATCTTCTCTTTCCTTGTTTTTCTTTACATGTCCCCAACAAGGTCAGGGTATAAGGAGTTAGGGCTCGATTTGGTTGAATTATTGCAAGACCAGCCTCGCAAATCCTGATGACCTCCCATGGAGGAAGAAAAGAAAGACGAGGGGATAGGAGATCCTTTCAAAATGTTTCTCGAGGAAACCCTCGAGCGACAGAGGAGCGCGATCATGGAAAATTTTAGGGGCTAATGTTCGCCCAGTGGGCTAATTTTCCATGATTTTTCCACAAAAAAGATTCGCCAATTTCCAATTTTATAAAAGACGATTCGCCAAAATTTTAGAATATAAAATTATTTTACCTTAAAAATCGCCAACATTATAGAGAGACTGTATATAAAATAATTATAAATTTGATTAATTTTACAAATATATCAATAAACATTTATAATTTGCATATTAGGGATTAGTGAGATTCGCCAATGTTTTAAACTTCAAGAAAATTTTCCATCCTTAAAATTTTCCTTGAGCGCGATTATGGATAACTTTGCCTAGATCCTTCGACGGCTACCCATAGGCAATGCATCTTCATCCAGCAGCCACTCTGGAGGCGCCACTCCTTTTAAGGTACAAGTTAACTTCGATATTCCCATATTTGAGGGCTAGATAGATGCAGATATCGTAGATAAATGGTTAAATCTGTTGGAAGGATATTTTTCAGTTCATGACTTTTCCAACCAGCAAAATATTACTTTTTCACTTCTCAAAGCCGCCCCACACATCAAGGACTGGTGGAAAACCTAATGTTAACAAACGGACGAGAGTGAACCCTTATTGTTTTCAACCACACCCACGTGGGATTATTTCTGAGACGCCATCAAGGAACAATATTACCCTGTCGAGAGTTATGAAGATAAATACATAAAGTGGACCACGCTATGGCAGGGAAGGGACCAAGATGTGTCGGAGTTCACAAATGTTTTCCATCCCCTTCGCACAAAGCTGGGTATTTTAAATAAAAAATATAGGGCTTACTAATTTATTTATTTTGTTTAAAAAAAAAAGAGTTTAAAATTTTATTTTAAAAAATAGGGTCAATAATTTATTTATTTTGTTTTAAATAAAAAATATTGTTTTTTAAATTGTTTTGAAATTTATATTTTTTAATAAATATTTTAAATGTTTTTATTTTTTTTAATCAAAAGATATATATTTTGTTTTAAATTTAAATGTTTTTCTGTTTTTTTTTTTTTTTAATTTGAAAATACATATAGATTGATTTTTATTTTTTTAAGTGTTTTTTTTAATTTTTTTAATCTTAATTGTAGTAGTTTTTATTTATTTATTTTTATTTTTTGTTTATTTTTTTTTAAATTTTTCTATTTTTACCTACTTCTTTTTCTTTTTTTCTTTTCTTTTTTCTTTCTTTCTTTTCTTTTTTTTTTAAGAATCGCCTCTTTGCCGCCTGTGGTGGCATGGCCTTGGGCGGAGGGGTCTTCATGCAGCCCCTCCATCGGTCAAATTTTTATTTTTATTTTAAATAAAAAAATTTGTTTAAAAAAAAAGTTTAAAATTTTTATAGGACTTGATAAAAAATATTTTTTTTTTAAATCAAAAATACATATTTCTTTTTAAACTTTAAATGTTTTTTTATTTATTTTTTTTAATTTGAAAATATATATATATATATATATATATATATATATATATATATATATATATATATATATAATTTTCATATTTTTTTTGTTTTTTTGGTTTTTTTTATAATTTGAGTTTATTTTTGTTTTTTTAGATTTTTTTTAAATGTTTTTAATCTTAATTTTTCTAGTTTTTAATTTTTTTTGGTTAATTTTCTATTTTTTTTAATCTACTTTGTTTTTAATTTTATTTTTCCTAGTTTTTGTTAATTTTTTCTTAATTTTTTCTATTTTTACTTACTTAATTATATATATATATATATTTTATTTTTCCAAATTCTTTTATGGTTTATGAGATAATTTTATTTTTTTTAACAATTTTTATGTTTTTTTTATATATATATTTTTATAATTGTTTTTTTAAGTAATCAACATTTAAAAAAAGAAAAATGCAACAACTTGAAAATTCGTCAAGTAATCATAATTTCAAAAAAAAAAAAGGACATAATAAATTTTAAAGTGTGAAAAATAAACCCCTAAAAAAATGTATGTTGCATCAACATGTTTCAAAATCAACATGAGAAGTACTAACACTTAAAACAAATATTTATATTTGATACATAAGAAAATTTAAAGTGTCAAAAATATGCTCCGAAAAAAAATAAGTGTATTCTGCATCCCCACTTTTCAAAATCAGTTCACTTTTTTACTACCTCTACAAAACGGGTACTTGTATTGGTTATTTAAAGTGCCAAAAACTATGCTTTAAAAAAATATGTGTGTTCTGCATCGCCCCTTTTCAAAATTAGGTCACTTTTTTGCTATCTCTACGAAATGGGTAACAGTATCAGTTCCCGTTTCAAAGTTCACATTGTTTACTGGTGGCTGAACTAAAGGCCTCTGAATCAGACGCATGTTCCGACTTTGAGTTAGAACCCAATAAGGGGAATGACAAAGGGAACCAGATCATTGATGCAGAGCCCAGTGCCACCATGGCCACCACCAAGATCTAGAATATTGATCGTGAAGATCCAGAGGAGGGAGAATGCCTCTTCCACTCACGGATGTGGGTGAAGGTTTCTCTGCTGCAGTTCATTGTCAATAGCGGGACCCAAAAGAACCTCATTTCAGCAGAAGTCATGAAGCGGCTGGGCCTAAAGACTACATCACATCCACAGTCATACATCATCGAGTGGCTTCACCAAGGACGAGATCTTCGCATCAACCAGCAGTGTCGCCTTCCCTACAGCATCAAGCCCTTCACGGATGAGGTATCATGTGATGTTTCTCCTCTTGAAGTTTGTGATATATTATTAGGACAACCATACTTGTGGAAGCGACATGTTGTATATGAGTCTAGACCTCACTCTATGATTATTACTTTGCCCAATAACTTGTATAGGATACCGGAGGTAGCCTCACCTAGCACGATCTCTTTGATCACTACAAAGCAATGCAGTAAGATCATTTCCCATACCAGGAAATTTTTTTTCCTTATGATTCGCCCTTAAGGCAAGAAGAATGTTGTGGTCATGGCTTCTAGGCAAGGCTCCTCCGCACAACAACAACGAATGGAAAACGTCATGGAGGAGTACAAGGAAATTTGAGCCTCACCTATAGGGGTACCTTTGCACTGTCAGTTCAAGCACTACATTGATCTGAGCCCGGGCATGTCCCTGCCCAATGGACCGATAGATCGGCGTCCTTTTCTGGAGAACGATGAGATCAAGAGGCAGATTCAATAACTATTACAAAAATGGCACATCAAACCTAGCTCATCACCCTGTGGGAGCCCGATTGTATTGGTACAAAAGAAGGATGAGACATGGATACTATGTATTGACTATTGGGCGCTAAACAAGATCACTGTCTGGAATAGGTACCCAATCTCATGGATTGATGACATTCTAGACCAGCTCATGGGGGCAAAATATTTCATTAAGATTAACTTGAACTCAAGTTATCACCAAGTATCTATCAAACCCTCCTATATGTGGAAGATTGCCTTCAAATCCAAGGAGGGCCTTTTCGAATGGTTGGTCATGTTGTTCAGATTTGTGAATGCCCCTACAACCTTCATGAGATTGATGGACGACATCTTGCGACCCTTCACCAATGCATTTGTGGTAGTGTATTTAGATGACATCTCAATTTGTATCCAGAGTTGGGAAGAGCACCTCTACCATATTCGATAGGTCCTTCAAACCCTGCAACAACACAAGATGTGTGCTAACTTGGAGAAATGCACTTTTGGCCTGACCTAGGTTCAGTATATGGGGTACATCATGAATGAGTAGGGTGTGCATGTGAACCCATCCAAGATACAAGTCATTTAGGATTGGCTAACCCCAACCACTCTAATAGAGCTCTGCATCTTTTTGGGTCTTGCCAATTTCTACCATAGGTTCGTGTTGGGGTTCTCTCATATCACTTGACCTTTAAGCCAAGTCACCAAGGGTGGAGTGAAAGCAAATTTATTTTGTTTTGAAACCCAACAGTAGGCGTTTTCTGAGTTGAAGCATCACCTCTACTTTGCACCAGTGCTCACATTACCAGACTTGCAAAAACCATTAGATATTGAGACAGGTGCCTCCAACTATGCTATTGGTGTGGTTCTTACTCAGCAAGGGCATACAGTGTCTTACCACAGTGAGACACTTTCACACATAGTCGGAAAGTATCCCACTTATGCCAAAGAAATGTATTCCATTGTGTAGGCCTGCCGTCAATGGAAGCATTACATTTTGGGGAAGGAAACAGTCATCCACATAGACCACTGACCCCTGCAATTGATACAGACACAAGGGAAGTTGCAGAATGATCGCCATCAAAAATGATCCACTTACCTACAACAGTTCCATTTGAACATTAATTATAAGAAGGGCAGCACCAATAATGTCACTAATTGCCTCAGCTAACCACCAGTCATGGAATTCATCACTGTGCTCGACTCCTATGGGCATGAGACTTCGGGGTGGCCACATCTTTACCAAAGCAATCCAGAATTCGACAAAACATAACAGGCACTCCTGGAAGGGAAGCAAGTTCAAAATTTTCACCTTCAAGATGCACTATTATGCCACCTAGGACACATATGTGTTCCTTCAAGCGAGCATGCCAAGATGATTTTGGAGGCGCAATATAGTCGGGTCGTTGGACATTTCGAAGTAGAGAAAATTGTGGTCGTATTGTAGAAGTATTTTTATTGGTCGAAACTTCGTCAGGATGTTAGGAAATAAATTAGATCTTGCACTGCCTGCATCATTGTCAAACCAACCATCAAGAAGTAGGGCCTATATACTCCTCTACCTACTCCTAGTCGGCATTGGGAATTTATCCCCGTGGATTACATGTCGGGCCTTCCTTCTACTAAGCACGACAACGATTCTGTTTTCGTGGTCGTCAATAGATTCTCGAAGATGGCCATCATGGCAGCCTGCAAGAATAGTATCACATCAGAGGCCACTGCTAACCTCTTATTAGAGCAGGTGTGGGTACACTTTGGGATCCCACAGTGCATTATCTCATATTAGTACAACAGATTGCTTAGTGCATTTTGGTCAAGTCTCTAGTTGTTGCTGGATACAAAACTTACTAAATCCATGACTTTCCATCCCCAAACTGATGGCCAAATAGAGGTTGCCAACAAGATGATCATACACATTCTGTGCATGTACAAATCGAAGCATCCAAGCATGTGAGATGAAAGTCTCCCCTATGTATAGCACAACTACAATAGAGATCTCCACAGCTCAAGGGGCCACATCCCCTTTCAAGTAAGGATGGGATTTCAACCATCATGTCCCATTAATGTGGCCATACCATTTGCAACCACTCAGGCAGATACGACTCACGTCCCTTCTAAAGCTGACAGGGCTAAAAACTTCATTGAGCACATTAAACACATCTACCAGAAGGTCCATGATATATTGGACAAAGCCAATGCTAAGTAAAAGAAGCGCCATGATCAACATTGGGTGTCGCACAAGTTCCAGGTGGGGGACAAAGTTTGGCTACACTTGCAGAAGGAGCGCCTCGCTGGACCCCACCGCAAGCTTTGCCCGCTCTGATATGGTACATACACTATCACGAAGGATGGCTATCAGTGATAATGCCTTTGAGCTCAGCATCCCATTGTTCCTTATTCTGCACCTAGTGTTTAATGTAGACCGCCTTCGGGCATACTTTCCACCATTGTTGGCCACATCCGACATTGCAGAACATCTCACACCAACATAGCTCAACTTGGACTGCATGGAATAGGCCACAACTAATCATATCATGGACATGCAGATCAAGAACACTTGCCAATAAAGGATCCAGCTATATCGAGTTGTCAAATTAGGCAAACTTCTTCACCAGGGCAAGTGGTTCACCAGGGATCAGGTTCAACAGAAATTTCCTCACCTCGTGGAGGCTCTACATGTAATGGGGACCATTGCCTCTTAAGGGGGGATACCACTAATCCGAACTTAAACAAGAACACAAAAAATTATAGATATAATAATAAATACAGAGATGCAGCAGAAAAACACTTCATTTCATTAATAGAAAATACTGAACTATGCTTACAAACAGAATGGAAATAAACTAGCTCGAGCGATGATAGCTTATCTTTGGGAAGATATGTGGTGGCTACATGCCTCTGAATTGTGTTACAATGAGGCTCAAGGGCCTATTTATTATTGAGAAACAAGATAAAACCCTAAACAACCAAAACCCTAAACCCCGAAGACGTAATGCCAAGAGTTTATGGGCCCCGTTGGGGTTAGTTGGGTAGCCAACTTCCCGAGGTTGTAACTTGGCCATATTATCTATGTTTGGCACATATGATACCTTGATGGAAAGGTCTCTTCGAGTAGTATGGGATTTGTGGTAGGCCCATACTTATGGTTATGGTCCTACGGCGGACCTCAAAAAAACGTTGTTTAGGGGGTCAAAACTACTCCAAAAGTTCAGGACCCAAAAACTTCTAAAAATAGTAAATGTTGAAATAACAAGGAAATAGATGAAATCAATTGGAGGTCTAGGTAGAATAGGTGGGTGGCCATCAATATCCACCTGGATCAAAAGGTCATGATAATTTTGAGTAATGTGTGTGATAAGTTTTCAAAATTTATGATGGCGATTTGTTGAGAAATCGACTTCAAAAACATTTAAAGAAAATTCCACACAATGTTTTATATTTAAAGAAAATCTCATTCTCACATTCAAAATCTAGACGAAATCAAGGCAAGTGTGGACCTGTTAACAATCATATAAAATCGAGCAAAAAAGTTGACTAATGGGGAGATGTAGAAAACTTGTAATAGAAGACAACATAGAATAGTGAATTTAGAGAAATATATATATATATATATATATATCTATATATATATATATATATATATATATATATATATATCATCGCTGGGTTGTAGATGACTTCAATGCATTTTATTCCTAACAGTGTTTTTTCAAGTATTCCTAAAGGGGAGCACAAGCCATAAATTGAAGGACATCATAGCAATATGTTTTTGGATTGTTCCTATCAAATCATTTTTTCAAACCGACATCGGAAGTAAAAGGAAGAAAGAGGAAAGGAAGAAAAAAAAAGTTGGTTTTTCCTCTACACTCTGCATAATTTTTTAAATGGATATTTTTTCAGCGTCCCCCACCCCCTCATTTCTTCCTCCACACCTCTACACTCTGCATAGTTATGGAGATTTATTCAGTCACCTTCCCCCCCGATTATGTAAGGGACCTAAAACCCTGTTAATTGTGAGATCATTGGGCACAATAGTAGTGTTAGTTTTAGAGCACTCACCATCCCTTTTTTAATTTTAAAATTGTTTGTGAGGAACTGACAAATACCGAAAATAAAACGCCCTCCATAAGGGGAATTATGTCACATCAAGGCTTTCTCAACAGATGGAAAATTAGAAATGAGATTTCCAGAAATTAGAAAATTATTTTTGAATTTATGCAAAAATAGGAATATTCAGCATTTTCTTGAAGCTTTGTTTAAAATTGCAAAAAATCACGAAAATAATGGAGAGTCAACGCACTTTGACCATGAAGTGAGTGCTATAGTCCTTGGCGAGGCAGGGACTACCCCTCGTTTCTTCCTCCGCACTCCACACAGTTATGGAGATTTGTTCAACCACCCCCCCCCCTCCCTCACTTGGATAAGGGACTTGTGTATGTTTTAACTCCGTACATAAATTACCTGCATACGAATTCTAAAAAACAAACAATAAACAATGGTGAGAGCATAACACATAAAACAAATATACACAAAGATTTTCCCCTGGATCCCAAACCGGGACTACCAGATTTATTTTTCATTATGTTCCTTTCAATGTTACAATACATATATATACATGTCGAAGCATCCATAAACCCCAATCCATTAACCCTATATTAGAACATAACTGTAGTTCCCTTGACCAGATCTACAAAATACCATGGACCGAAAACCATCGTGCCCAAAAACATGTGCGAAATCCATGCACAAAACCATAGGTAGGTCCACCCACCTAATATAGGGGCCCAAAAAAAAATTCCCGGGGCGCTGCCCCAGACCCCATAGAGGGGGGCTACCGCTCCCCTCAAACCTATTAGGGATAGTCATGGAAAGAATATAACACAACCCAACAACTTGGAACCTTATCATTTTTGCCATCATCGGGAAAAGGAGTAGTGTCAGTCTCAAAGCACTCACCAACAGAATGACCACTCACAAAATTAACCTTTTTTATTTTATAATTATTTTTCAGGCATTAAAAAATACCAAAAATAAACACCCTCCACTAGAGAAATATCAAGTCTTGCTCATCCAATGGAAAATTAGAAACACGATTTCCAAAAATTAGAAAATTATTTTTCAATTTATGAAAAAATAGGAATATTCAACATTTTCTCGAAACTTTCTTTAAAATTGTAAAAAGTCGGCAAAATCATGGAGAGTCAACACACTTTTACTGCGAAGCGAGTGCTATAGTCCCTAGCGAGGCAGGGGCTAAAAATTTAGAAGCATGTTTGGAAGAAACATGTTTCTTTGACATTATTAGGGTCAATATAACTCTTCTTATTTACACTAATGATATTATTCTTTTGGTAAGGAGCCTGTAATGATCTTGAAAAGCATGAAAAATTCTCAAATATTTATGTTTTAGCATTTATATGTTAGTGAATATTGATACAACTAAGATTATAGTAATCAAGTCCCATAAAATTACTTAGTATAATTTTACTTATGACAATAACAACTTAGAGGGAGTTTATTTGTACAAGTACCTTGGAGTTAACTAACATCGCAAGATTAACTAGAACTATAACCTAGATAAAATGATTAATGGAGGGTGGAACACCTATTTCAACATTGATAACAACTGTAAAGAAACATATTTCTAGTACTAGTTGAAAAGGAGGTCCTCTTTGATACCCTTTTTATTCTAGTTATCATTTATCATGATGAAGATTTGGTTGCAACATTTCTATATAAACATGGAAAAGTCGAGATTGAATCCAAAACTGATTTATAGCTTATAATCTTAACAATAAATTAAGAGTAATACCCCTATCAAATTTTACTCTTATACACTAGTATTTGACCATTGACAGTAGGGCTATGATAGGGACCTAATGTGCAAGCATAAGCTAGCTAATATAGAGGATGAAATGCTTCTGAGCACTGCTACAATTTCTAGTAAAGGTCATTGAAGCTTAAGAAAGAATGGCATAGGGTTGATATTTCTCAAATAAACCATTGGAGGATACAAGAGGAGGCCACTCTCTAAAATATCTTTAATATTAGAAGCAATAGCATATTTAGATTTGCATAGAAAATTTGGTGCCATAAATAAAGAGAGAATAAAAGAAGGATAATATACTATAAAGAGATAATGAACCCCAATCCAAAGGATAAAAACTCTCTCTCCTTTTATGGATAGCTTAAAGAAGGAAATTAACATTGCCAAAAGAAAAATGAATTACAACAAGCTTCATAATGACATTGAGCATCACACAAGACCTAAAATGTTGTAGGAAGAGAGAATTTCTAATATTACTAATACTTTGAAAGTAGAAGGTGAAAAACAATTTATTTTAGAATATCATTCCTATGCACACATTAGGGCTTAATTCTACAATATTTTTAACACTAATGAGCTTCATATATTGTTAACTCGTGAAATATAGAGAAACCTAGTAACTTTTGTTTCAATCTTTTCTATTATATAAAAACAAAATGTTTAAACAAATCAATTAATCTTAATTTTCTTAAATTTGGATAAAACAAACTTGGCTTTAATGGACAATAATCATATTCAACATGATAATGATAATAATGTGGATTTTTCTTTTTGATGAATGATTCACTTAGGTTCGGAAGAAAATGAGCTCTGCACTCTGATCTAGGGTTGGCGCTAGGGTTTTGACGTTGCGTACCATGGCGGGACGCACAAGGGGGAGTGTTGCTCCCTCCTACAGTCAAATAGTGACGGATAGAAGCAAGAACACAGGAAAGCAGCGTTTTAAGAAACCTTTGGAGATGGAAACAGAGGCAATCAACTCAGAAAAACTGGGAAAAAAGGAACCTCTAGAGCAGGAAGGGGATTAGCGAAAGCTAGTAAGGAAAAGAAAACAGGGGGCATCAGTTAGAAAATTGATTCTATGAGTACAACTGGGGTCTGCAAACCCAAGTTGAACATCATTCCCCAGGTCATTCTAAGCGACCCTGCACTACAAGCGCACAGAGATCACATGGCGGAATATGCGGTTATATGCAAATTCATGGGGATATGGCCAATGGAGATGGCGCTGCATGTATGGATAAGGAGCCACTGGAAACCAAAGGGGGAGATAAACCTTCATCTAGGATCTAAGGGTTTCTTCACGGTGGTGTTCACAAGCCTAGAGGATAAAGACAGAGTATTCGAAGGAGGACCATACTTCTACGTAGTTGCAAGCCTCTACATGTGGCCATGGATGATGAACTTTGTCCCAGAACGTGAAACATTCACCTCGGTACCGGTATGGATTAGACTATACTCCCTTCCTCTAGATTATTAGCTACCGAAATCTCTGAAAACAATAGGCAACAAGTTGGGGCATTTTCTAAAGATCTCAAATGCAACTCTGAAAGGAAAATACACCTCTTTCGCCCAGATATGTGTGGAGATGGACTTATCTGGGGCACTTCTGAAAGCGATAATTTTACAAGTATATGATGAAGAATGGGTGCAGGCGGTGGACTGTGAACATATCCCATTTAGGTGCCGCAAATGCCATGAACACAGGCATCTATACAGAGACTGCCCAACAATCAATTTGGAGAGAAATGTTAAAGCCACCTCAGATAAAAATCCTGAGGGTTCACCAAGGTTGGGGGCAAAGGGAAAGGTGGGAAGAGACCTCAAAATAAGATGAATGAGGAAAGAAAACCGAGCCAGAATGGATTCAAGATTCTAGAAGAGGAAGATGGAAACAAAGCAACAAACCAGGAATCGAAGAACATTATTATTGAGAAGGAAAGGGATGCTAGCATGGAATATATCATAGAAAATAGCCAGCAAAAAGATGATCTGCCAAGTAATATGGAGATAAGTAGGGACCATGAGATAACCCCAAGTGAGGTGGGAACGGAGGACCATGAACTGCAGGAGATCCCAGAAAGGGAGAATTTAGATCTAGAAAAGTTTCTAGAACAAGGGACTACCAAAGGAGTGGACTCCCTTCCATAAGAGGAATTTGATAGAGTTCAACAGCTCTTCCTATGGAGATCACAATCTAAGGGCTCTGGAGTCAAAAGAAATCATGAAAGCCAGGAACATAAAGGGGTCAAAATGATGGAGGAGACTCAGACACAATCTCCCAAGAACCCAGGCAGGAAAAGAGGAAGAAAAAGACAAAATGAGATGTTGAACAAATGTGGGAAACTCATGATTAACTCAGGTAAGATGAGAGATCTCACGAGTTATTCCTTTACAAACCTTTCTTAATGAAGCTTACAACTTGGAATATTAGAGGCATAGGTAATAAAAGGAAACAAAGAAATCTTAGTAATAGAATAAAAGAAGAAAAACCAGATATGGTTTTTATTCAAGAAACAAAATGTTCGATGGACAAGATCATAGAAATACATAACAAATGGCTAATCAAGTATGAATATCTAGAGGTTAAAGCAAACAACTCGGCGGGGGGGATTCTTACGCTCTAGAATCCCTAGAAATTTGGAATCCTGGATTCTTCAGCATCCAGGAACTACCTTTCTTTGGTGTGTCAACCTTTAGGTGATCAGGAGATATACGTGATCACAAATGTCTATGGACCTCAAAAGTAAGAAGACAAACTCAAGCTTCTCACCTCCCTTGAGGAGCTAAGAGCAAGACACCCTAAGGTACCCTAGATTGTGGCAGGAGATTTCAACATGATCAGATCTCTTACAGAGAAAAAAGGTGGTATCATACATCTAGGCAGAGACTCCATTGCCTTCTAGAACTTTATAATGAACATGGGGTTAGTAGACACTGAAACAATAAATGGAACTTCTACCTAGAACAATAAGAGGGGAGGGGCTTCTCAAGTCGCCTCTAAGCTAGATAGATTTATTATTTCAGAGGACCTCTTTCTATCAGGCACTGCCATGTCAGCCTCTATTCTTCCCTTTGGGGGCTCGGACCATTGGCCTGTACAGTTGGAAGCCACTTTTATGGGTACACCAAGAAATAGACCCTTTAGGTTTGAAAATGCTTGGTTATCTCACCCTGAATTCACCAGCAATATTGACAAATGGTGGAGAGAGGATCTAAACATTCAAGGCACTAGAATGTTCCTGCTCCAACAGAGACTTAAACATATCAAATTCAGGCTTAAAGATTGGAATAAAAAGGAATTTGGTAATATTTTCAAATCCAAAAGAGAAGTTGAGCAAAAACTCTAGGAGATCAATCAGATCATCATCACAGATGGTTTTACCGAGGAGCAAAAAAATCTAGCTGACTCTCTGTAGGAAGAATGGGAAGATCGGTGCATGCAAGAGGAGATTTTCTGGAGACAGAAATCGAGGGTGCAATGGATTAGAGAGGGAGAAATAAACATGAAGTTCTTTCATAAATCCACCATGGATCATGAGGCATACAACAGAATCATAAAACTTAAATATTCTCTAAGTATATAACTCATCTCTCACAAAGATATGGAATATGTCCTTGTTCAACACTTTCTCAGTATAACAGAGGAGCCTCTGGTGGATAGATCCATGTTCATCAACCATTTCACCCAGTATATCCCTCAGCTGGTTACCAGAGAAGACAACCACAATCTTAACAGGCCAGTGTCAGGAGAGGAGGTTAGTGAAGTGATCAATGAAATGCAAAATGGAAAAGTTCCAGGCCCGGATGGGTTCAATGTAGACTTCTTCAAAGCCTGCTAGAAAGCAGTCAAACAATATATCCTTGAGGTGGTGGAAGACTCAAGAATATCCAAAAAGGTTATGAAGGCTCTTAATGCCTCTTGTATAGCTTTGATCCCAAAACAGGAAAAAGCCATGACTCCGGATGGTTTTAGACCCATAGCTTTATGCAATGTCGTGTACAAAATTATTTCCAAAGTGATCGCCAACAAACTCGAACCCCTTTTACCAGCTCTCATCTCAGAGGCGCAAACGGGCTATGTGGAAGGAAGACAAATCCTCAATAACATCATCCAAGATCACGAGGTGGTACACTCTCTCAAAAGCAACAAGCAAGCTGGTATGATCATTCAGTGCGACCTAGATAAATCTTACGATAAGCTAAGCTGGTCTTATATAAGGGCAGTTCTAAGAGCCTATGGCTTCAACCACAACTGGATAAGATGGGTTATGGCACTATTTTCCACGGCCAGTTTTTCCATCCTGCTTAATGGCGCTCCTTCAAGAACCTTCACACCCTCCAGAGGTTTCAGACAAGGGGATCCACTCTCACCCTTCCTCTTTGTTCTCGTGATGGAAGGGCTAGGCAGAGAAATTGAATGGAAAATGCTGAAGGACGAATCCAGGGTATCAAACTCACCCTAGATGGAGCGGCATACTCATCAACAATTTGTGGATGACACGATGCTACAGGGGATACCCATAGTCAGGGAAGCCAGAGTGATCAAACAAATCTTAAATGACTTTGCTATGGCGGCTGGAACAGAGGTAAGCCTCAACAAATCAAAAGTTTTTTTCTTTAACACTGACATTGCTATTCAGAGAAACATCACCAGGATTCTTGGGTTTCAAAGGGACCAATTACCTTCCAAGTATCTAGGCATACCTCTTACAGAAAAACCTCTAAGCAAGGGAGTGTGGGAGCCAATAATAAAGAAACTTCAGGACAAGATCAGAAAATGGACATGCAGGTCTTTAAATTTGGCGGGGTGCCTTGTACTCACACAGGTTGTCTTGCAAGAAATTCCCATTTTCATGTTCTCAGCTCTTCCTGCTCCCAAAGGAGTTAAGCAACAGATCAGGAGTATTCAACGGGATTTTCTATGGGGCAGAGAAGAAGAGAAAAATAAATGGGCTTTTGTAGCTTGGGACAAGATCTGCAAACCCAAAATCCATGGCGGTTTGGGGCTTCATGACCCTAAAACCCTCAGCAAAGTATAGGGACCTAAACTCTGGTGGAGGTGGATCAAGGAATCAACAACCCCCTAGGCCAAGCTTTGGAAACAAAAATATGCAAAGAATTGGCAGGAGAAGCATCACATTCGAATGTCAGGGCATATTAAGGGCTCCCACATTTGGAACCTTTCCTGGGAAAATAAAGGTATTGTTCAGCAGCATAGTTTCTGGGAGATCCAAGCTGGGAACCTGGCACGATTTTGGGAGGATAACTGGCAACAGGAACCCAATTTGTATAAGGATGAATTAGCAGCTCTCAAGAATGATACCGACAACAAAGGTCTACTTATGGTAAGTGACTTCTGGGACTAGGTAAGGAACAATGGTAAATGGAGAATATGGAAGGATCTAGGCCACAGTGAAGAGAGCCCTTTGAAGGCCCAGGCAGACTCTCTTGCTCAGGATTTAGAGCAAAGGAAGATTTTGGTATCCTCCTTGTCTGACCAACTAAGATGGGGAAGGAACACCAAAGGAAAATTCAACCTCAAAGAAGCTAAATGGGCAGTAACAAGGTTTAACTACCAAAACCCTAATCAAGTATGGAAGAATCTTTGGTAGAACCCCCACTAGATGAAAATAAATTTATTCATTTGACTAGTTCAACAAAGGAAAATTTTAACTTGGGAGAATCTCCTTAAAAGAGGCTTTACTGGCCCATCCAAATGTTACCTATGTGGCTCACAAGAGGAGACGATGGATCACCTTCTCAACCCCTGCCCTTTCACCTCCACCGTGTGGGAGTGGGTGGCTTCAATCTTTAGGCACACTGATAGGGATAAACTCAGCATCTCCAACACTTTGAAGAATTGGAGGAAAAACTTCTCAGGAAATGAAATCATCAATAAAGCCTGGACTCTGGTTCTTTCCACATATTGAATGTATGTCTTCAAGTTTGGTTTAAACCAATATTATCTCATAATTCATTTTAATAATGCTTCAATATAGTTTTCCAAGCACTCTATGTTTTCTTCTTGAAACAACATTTAGAATTCATCCATAGTTTTGATCCTCTATGTGTTTTTTCCACTTTTCTTATACTCACCCTCCTACAACGAACTAATTTGATTTCACCATCAAGACTACCTACCTTTCCCCTATAGAAGACCCCTTCTCTCTTCATCCTATCACTAGGAAAACAATCAACTTGACATGACTCCATGCCCAATGGATTTGTCTTCCTTCCTGCCAGCAAACCTTTAAACCTACATCCTACTAAGCACCATACCTAGCCTAACATCTGAGTAATTCAAAATTATAGATAGAAAGAGACCTCTCTAAAGCTAGAAGGGCTAGATTCTAGCTTACAAGACATTTGTGGTTACCTTTAATTTTCTCTCCTCGGCCCAGGGAAAATTACAAAGAGCTAACAAGAAGGATATGTGTGACCCTATGCAAATGAATTGCCCAATGGATTTATCTTCCTTCCTGCCATCAAACCTTTGAACATACATCCTACTGAGCACCATAACTAGCCTAACATCTGAGTAATTCAAAATTCGAGATAGGGAGAGACCTCTCTAAAGCTATAAGAGCTAGATTCTACCTTACAAGTGGTTTGTGGTTACCTCTTATTTTCTCTCCTCAGACTAGGGAAAATTACAGAGATCTAAGAAGAAGGAAATGTGTGACCCTATGAAAATGAATTATACATCTATATCATAATTGGATGATAAATACATCAATAGAGAAGGTTGATCTTGTGCAAAATGGGAGAATATAACCACACCCTCAATTCCTACAATCAAGTTGGTTGGAACATATGTTGACATGGTTCAAAATAATCACTAATGTGAAAATTTTATTGACATATTTAATCATCCAACTCATTAAATGTGTTAATCCTCTATGCTAGAAGATGTTTTTAATGTGGAAATAAATTATGGTTTTGAGATGTCGAGGGTTTGCGGGTTTTTTGTTAAGCGTCAATGGCGGCTGACCTGGAGGGGCCTCCTCCCCTCCTCGTGTCGATGTTTTCGCCTTTCAGGAACTAGTGGTATCACTATCAAAAAATACTTCGCCCAAAGGAACCTCAATCGCATTTTGTGAAGAAAGTTGTGAGTATTCCATCAATTGCTCTCCCAACAACGTTTTAGCAGACATCCATCGGATTTACAAATAGAGTGTTGGTTGGTATATTTACTGGCATGTGGGCATCGCCCAAATCTATGGATCAATGGATTGAAAAAACTTGGAAACCTTTAATGAAGGGAAGGATCAAACTACATGCTTGCGGAAAATGGTTTTTTGTGTTTCTGTTTGAACTCAAGGAAGAGATATAATCTTCAAAAATGGTCCTTATTCCTTTTGAAGAAGAGGAAAATACTTGAACTCGTGGTCTCTCAATTTTGATCCAGACAAGGATATTCCCAATGCAAACTAGTGTGGGTTAAGTTACTGCATCTTCCACTCTCATACTAGAGTGATGATTGTTTGAAATCCATTGGAAACAAACTTGGAAGATACTTAGATTGTGTTGAACCGGAAGGTTTCAGTTTGCTTATGCAAAAAATTGTGTGGAGGAAGATCTAGAAAAAGGGTTACCTCCTGAAATAAAATTGATGCAAGGAGAATGGATCCACCGTTAAGTTTTGGATTGCAAGCAATTTCCCTTCAAATGTCAAATTTTTCATTACAGGCATTTTGCTCATGATTGCAAAAAAACTCAACATAAAAAATGGTATAATGTAAGGCCTTCTCTAGAATAAGAATGGCAAACTCAAAGGAAAGGGAACAACAAGGGAAAGGCACCAATGAACAGAAACCCTAGACAAGCTGAAAACATTGCTTCTACATCGACCAATCCGTTTGAAACTTCGCAAGAGCTAGATGGGAATGAACAAGAAAACCCCATTGTAGAAAATGAATTTTTGGAGGAAGGTGAGGAAGTTCCTGAGGGAGAAAATGGGGAAATCCCTGAAACTGAGCCATCAAAGGATTCAAACCCCATCAAAAAGGATCAATCCACCGCATAATCCAAATTCTAATCAAGAAATGCCAATGCAAGGGGAAGTTGTCTCACCTCTGATTCAAACGCCATTAATATCAGACACAGAGAAAATAATGACAAGGAATGCAAGGAAGAAGACATATGTGAGAGAGGATTCAACTAGCCATGAGTATGAATGTAGGAATTTACAGGGTAAGTTCCTTAGAAAGAATACCAAAAGGACACCGCTCACAACCAGATCTCAAATCAATACACCAGTATTTTTGACGTGGTTAAAACCCTCAGAGTGCAAGGAGGGAAACAGTCCACGGCCTGTCCCAACGTGGGTACAGACAATTTATTAATCAAAGAATGAAAAATTTACATAAGCTTCTCTCATGCACGGATTACCCGAACAATGACCCTCCATGCGCTTTAAATAGAACTCATGGACCAATCGGGTGTCAAGCCACGGATCAAGTGTCGGTAATACCGAGGTGAGAGTGAACCGTCGGATCACTACATATCGTGACCGTCGGATTGTAAGTTACAAAATGTACAACGGTAAAGAAACACACTTTACCTAACTCTAACCTAACTCTATGCTAGACCAAGTTGAACTTAACTATATCCTATGTGTCGGAATATCCTAACATCCCCCCTTAAGAACAACTTGGGATAGGATTGAAGGATTTACAAATATGACACAATAGGAGAAGGAAGGAGGCACTAGAGCCTATCCCCCCTTAGTGACAACTTCCTGAACTCCAAGCATATATCGAAGTTTAGTGAACTTCGCCTCTGTGAGAGCCTTTGTGAAGATGTCTGCAACCTGATCATCTGTTGGACAATATTGCACTTCAAGAACATGGTCATGAATGAGCTTTCTGATGAAGTGCATGTGTAGTTCAATGTGTTTGCTGCGCTGATGCTGGACTGGATCTTTGCATAGCTGAATGGCACTTTGATTATCACACCAAAGTGTGGTTGGATGCTGCTGCTCAAAGCCAAACTCTGATAGGATCTGACGAAGCCACAAGGCTTCCTTACTAGCTTCCACGGCACCACGATACTCTGCTTCTGCTGACGAAAGAGAAATGGCAGCCTGTTTCTTACAAGCCCATGTAATAGGTCCTGAACCAAGAGTGAAGACATAACCGGCAGTAGACTTCCGATCATCAAGGTCACCAGCCCAATCAGAATCAGTGAAACCAACTAACAGAGGAGCTGCTTTGGCACTGTAATGAATCCCAAACTGTACTGTACCTCGAACATAACGAAGTATTCTTTTAGCTGCTTTCCAATGACTTTCACGGGGGTTTTGCATAAAACGAGCAACAAGGCCAACAGCAAAGGAAAGATCAGGACGAGTATGGGTTAAATACAAGAGTTTTCCGACAAGTTGACGGTATAAGGTAGCATCAACTTCAGGAGAAGTACAAGAGACTGAAAGTTTGACTCCAGACTGAAAGGGAGAAGGGGCTGGCTTACAGTCTTCCATGTGAAAATGACGAAGAATATCACAAGCATACTTGGACTGGGAAAGGAAAATACCTTCTTGGGATTGCAAGACTTGAAGACCGAGAAAATAGTGTAAGTGTCCTAAGTCTGTCATTTCAAATTTCTTTTTAAGGCTGGACTTCACATGGTTTATAAGGTTGGGATCACTACCAGTAAGAATAAGATCATCAACATAAAGAACAAGGATGATAAGAGAGTTGCCCACTTTCTTGGTGTAGACAGTATTGTCAGAATGACACCTAGAAAAGCCAGATTCTAAAAGAAAGCTATCCATTTTGGCATACCAAGCCCGAGGAGCTTGCTTGAGGCCATAAAGGGATTTCTTAAGTCGACAAACGAGGCTGGAGTCTGTTTGTATGAAGCCAATGGGTTGTTCCATATAGATTTCTTCCTGCAAGTCCCCATGCAAGAAGGCAGATTTAACATCCATTTGATGGACTTCCCATTTTAAAGAGGCAGCAAGGGAAAGAACAAGGCGGATAGAGTTCATTTTGGCAACTGGAGAGAAGGTTTCAGTGTAGTCAATGCCTTCAACCTGTGAAAAGCCCTTAGCAACTAGACGAGCTTTATGTTTATCAACTTTCCCATCTGGTCCATACTTGGTTCTGTAAACCCATTTGCATCTAACAAGTTTGCGTCCCTTTGGTAGAGGAACAAGATCCCATGTATCATTTGTCATCAATGAATGATATTCTTCATTCATAGCTGCTTCCCAATGTGGATGGCCTGAAGCTTCTGCAAAAGTGTCAGGATCATGATTTACTGGAGCTTGAGCCAGTAAAGAAGAGGCTCTTTCAAACTGAGAACGTGTACGTCGCTGATCTGTAGGATCACCGGCAAGATCACCTGCTGCATCCCGAGTAGCACGGACCCATCTTGGAAGTTGAGGATCCTGAGAAGGTGGGGGAGGATTATCATCCTCGCTTTCATCATCAGAAGAAGAAATGTTTTCAAAGATAGAAGAGATAGGAAGAGGTGGCACATCCGCCGGACTAGGCTCGCAGGCCGATTTATTTTCATCAAATTTTACATCTCTTCTAATGATAACATTTTTGGACTTAAATGGAATAAGTCTATAACCTTTTACATCTTCAGAATATCCAACAAAAGTACATTTCTCACTCTTAGGTTCTAAAGCTTTATGCTTTTCATCTGGAATATGGGCCCATGCTTCACTTCCAAACACACGAAAGTGACTTACATCTGGTTTAATGGAACTCCAAGCTTCTTCTGGAGTGATATTCTCTAGAACCTTAGTAGGAGTGCGATTGATTATATAATTTGCACAATTAATTGCTTCGGCCCAAAAACTAAGACTGAGTCCTTTAGATTGCAGCATACAATTAGCCATTTCCTTTAAGGTGCGATTTTTCCTTTCAGCTACACCATTTTGTTGTGGAGTGTATGGAACAGTATGTTGCATTTGAATTCCATTTTCGGTGCAAAAGTTGATGAATGCGTTTTTAACATATTCTCCACCATTATCAGTTCTTAGCTTAAGAATTTGATGTCCAGATTGTTTTTCAACAAATGCTTTGAAGGCCAAAAAAGTGCTAAATACTTCGCTCTTGAGTTTTAAGAAGTATACCCAAGTGCGTCTAGAGAAATCATCAATGAAAGTTAAGAAGTACTTGCAGCCAGAGAATGAAGCAACAGGAAGAGGACCACATAAATCACTGTGCACAAGCTGTAAAGGGGCTGAGGCGTGCCAAGAGGCACGTTTGTCAAAACTGTCCCGATGATGTTTTCCGAGTACACATCCGGAACAAACACCATCTTTGCAAGATACCATAGGAAGACCTGTCACCATATTTTCTTTACATAGATGCTGAAGGGAGCGATAGTTTAAGTGACCAAATCGCTCATGCCAAAGTTTGCTCACTTCATCATTATGAGCAACAAATACTGAGGGAAGATGGGATGACCCAAAGTTGTGAAACTTATACAACCTTTTGGAATCATCAGCAAGACCAGTAGCTAGAATCTGTTTAGGATCTTTTAGATCCTTGATTACAACATCATGAGGTGAAAATTCAACAATTTTACCTTCACCTGAATGAGTTATCTGATAGACAGATAGAAGGTTGCAGGATAAGTTTGGAACACATAATACATCATTGAACTGACCATTGTCTAGATGAACAGTTCCAGTCCCTACAACATTAAGAGATCTATCATCACCAACATATATATTTTTGGTGTTACAATCATTTAAAGAAGAAAACATGGCTTGGTTTTTGGCCATGTGACAAGAGGCTCCAGAATCAATGAGCCACTCATGAGAATGAGAAGAAGAAGAAGATACATTTAATGCATAACCAGACT
This sequence comes from Pinus tabuliformis, assembly GCA_031772625.1. Taxonomy (NCBI): domain Eukaryota; kingdom Viridiplantae; phylum Streptophyta; class Pinopsida; order Pinales; family Pinaceae; genus Pinus; species Pinus tabuliformis. The sequence goes on along the minus strand of CM062806.1, from coordinate 77,800,593 downwards.
GAGATGATTGACGATGACATGCAGAAAGTGCCGTTCCGGAAGTTGAAGTTGAAGTAGGCTCCAGATGGATGTTATGTTTCTTCATTGCGGCTTCCAAGGCTTCCATCTTCTTAAAGCATTTAGATTCTAAGTGGCCATCTCGATTACAAAAGTTACAATGTCTGTCAGTCTCTTCCATTTGTTTTTATTGGTCTTGTCATTTTGCTGAAATGATCTTTCATCTTGAGGCTGAGTTGGTTTAGGACCATTCCTTTGAGGATAAGACTTCTTAGGATTCTTTGAATTTGGTTGCTGCTGGGCGGCTAACGCTTTCGAGGAAGAGTTTCCAAGATTAAGAAGACCAAGGTGTAAGAGTTTTTCTTGTTCTCTTATTAAGGAATCACAAAAGGAGTCAAAGGAAGGGGGTTTGTAGTCTTTGCCTTGACAAATGAAAGCTTCCCTTGTAGAATGGAAAGTGGAAACAAATACAGAGTAGGCTGGTCCCAACTTAGTAAGGATGGAATAAATAAGGTTACCATCTTCTTTCTTAACTTTAACACCTTCCAAGAGATATCTAAGGGTCTTGAATTTGGACAAGAAATCTTCAATGCAAGAAAAATTATTAGGATCCAAAGTAAGCAACTCATTCTCAAGTTGATGGGCTCTAATTTCATTTTTAATCCCAAAAACTTTAGCAAGTTTTTCTAATGCTTCATGAGGAGTTTCAATTTCTGCAATGTGGAATCTAAGATCAGGAGAAACAGACATTCCTATCAAACCACGTGCTTGATCTTGTCTATTTTCCCATTTTTCGGCCTTGTCTTCATCTTTGGGTTTCTTCTCTTGGTCTGTGGCTATTCTGAAGAGACCTTTACTTCTAAGTAAATCTCCCATGTAGGCTACCCATTGGAAGTAGTTAGTGCTGTCAAGAATGACTTGGCATGGACTTTCCATTTTTTGAAAAAAAAAAAACTGAAGCTGAAGATGCTGAAAGTAAGTGGTCCAATGGATAGATCTCGAAAAAATAGGCGGTTTTAAAAAAAACGGCTCTGAAAAAGGCTTCCGGATGAAGAAGTTATGGCTTTTTGAAAAAAAATTGTTGACGTTGCCGGCAAAGTGCGCGAATGTGCGGGAATGAAAAAATCCGCCCCCACAAAATGGAGACTTGAACCCAAGACCTCTACTCTCTTAAAAAGTCTTTGAACCAATTGATCTATACAAAATATTTGAGAGAGAGAGAGAGAGAGAGAGAGAGAGAGGGGGGGGGGGGGGGGGCCTCGATTTGCGTGCTTGCCTTGGGAAGGCTCTTTTCCCCTACAAAACACAAAACACAAAACCCAACACGAATATGCAAAGAAAAACGAACCTTACGGCTCAAAGTTAGCTTTAGCCAAAAAACTAGAATTTTTAAAAAAAATCTCAAAGTTAGCTTTTAACCGAAAAACTAAATATTTTTCTCAATGTTTCTGATTTTCCAAGATCACACTAAGGTGCAGGGAAAAGAGCATACGCATGAGAAAAATCCTTTCTTTCTGTTTCTGATTTGCCCAGATCGCACAGAGTCGCAGGGCAAAGAGCATACGCAGAAATGAAAGGTATAGATCCGGGAAAAAAAAGGCTAAATAAACCGAAACCGAAATAAGCAGAGAGAAAATGACAGTAAACTGCAAAAAAAAACACTGTATACCTCCCGATCTGAAAAATGAAGCAGCTAGGGCTACCGGAAACCTTTTCGCGTGAAACGAAAGGGGTTCCTCACTGAAACAGATGCTCCGAACGCAACAGAGCAGTCCTCTCGGCCCGAAAGCAGTCAGAAACAGCAGATCTAGGAAACGACAGCCGCATGCAGTTCTACCGGCTTCAGATTTGGATCACCAACGGACGCGGCCCTCAAATAGCTCTGATACCATGTAGGAATTTACAGGGTAAGTTCCTTAGAAAGAATACCAAAAGGACACCGCTCACAACCAGATCTCAAATCAATACACCAGTATTTTTGACGTGGTTAAAACCCTCAGAGTGCAAGGAGGGAAACAGTCCACGGCCTGTCCCAACGTGGGTACAGACAATTTATTAATCAAAGAATGAAAATTTACATAAGCTTCTCTCATGCACGGATTACCCGAACAATGACCCTCCATGCGCTTTAAATAGAACTCATGGACCAATCGGGTGTCAAGCCACGGATCAAGTGTCGGTAATACCGAGGTGAGAGTGAACCGTCGGATCACTACATATCGTGACCGTCGGATTGTAAGTTACAAAATGTACAACGGTAAAGAAACACACTTTACCTAACTCTAACCTAACTCTATGCTAGACCAAGTTGAACTTAACTATATCCTATGTGTCGGAATATCCTAACAATGAAAACCCTAAGAAGACATGCATACCTTCTAGAAAAGAAGATCGAGAACTAGAGGTAGATTTAAACAAAATGTTAGGCAGCCAACCACAGATCTTTGATGTATTCCAATCTGTAGTGAATAAGGATCAAGGAAGTGCCAAGGATGGTGGAGGTAAATCCTGGAATAACCTATATTGCCTTGTGACGTGGACATTGGGATAATTTGGTTTTTTGGCATACTCTTGCTCACTTTGAAGTTATAATATGTTTTGTAAATTTATATTGTTGTTAGGAGTATTTTGTCATGGCTACATTCAACATCTATTTAGAGTATTAGGCAAGTGCAGTCATGGGGTTTAGGATCTCGATTTTGTGGAATGTTGAAACAACTGTTGTGTTGGATCATGGTGTAGTTAGTGAATTCAAAATTTGATTATATTTGTAAGGGAACTAGCCTAAAAACCAACACACCAACATTTGTATATGATGTAAATGATATCCATTTTTTTTTAAAGGAAAGAAAAAAAATGTTATTGGTGTAGACAAATAAATTGTTGCTAAAATGACATACCAAATCACATTTTGATCAATATGTTGAGTTAACCTCATGTATATTTTAATGCTCACACAAAACCAACATTTACTTTTGTTAATATAAGTAGATGCATTTAAAAAAACATATTAATCATATAATAAAGTAATGTGTTGGTAAATACACATACACACTTTAAAAACATAATACATACACATACACTTTGAAGACATAATGCACTATTATTTAATAAAAACCTAATGCACATTTAAAAAAATCTAAATATAAACAAAAACATTATAAGTCAAAAAAAAATTCACCTTGCATTTTCAAATAAATTAACACATTACAATCCATATTACAATGGTCAAAACTTAAACTTTCAAAAAAGATATCAAATATTAACCCCATCATCTCCTCGTTGAAATTTGCTTATATGTCCCTGTTTAGAGATTGTCTATCAAAATTGTAGAATCATTGTAAGCATGCCAAGTTTTGGATAAGATCATATGCCTCACTACAAGTGCACACGACCCACAGTATGTTTCAAATTATACATGGTACAGAATGCAGTGTCCTTACATTGTTGCAGAGGCACAAACCCCTATGCCTAAGTGTTAGATGTTACCTTACAAAATTTCTAGGACGGTACCTACCAAAGATTCGATGCACTTATTCAAGTACAAATTTGTAGAAGAGTATGTTAAAAAATGGGAACATTGCAGGAGCAAACAAAAGTAAATAGCAACCAGAAATGCATAATTATGAACTCAACACCAAAAAAATTGACAACACATAAAGAGTGTAGGACATTGAATTGAAGTTAGAGTGGAACTTTTAGCTGGATTTAAGAAAACCTTTAAGCACCCGTTGCAATCTAGAGCACTACCATACAACGACTTTACATCATATAATATGAGCAACTTTCATACAATTCTCAAAGAGATATTGAAAGTACTCATTAGTGTAATTATTTAGAATTTTTAAATATTAGTAACATTTAATTATATATATAAATATAAAACATGAATGTAAAAATATAACATTTTCATTTAGTTAAATATTTGTCATAAAATATAAATTAATATTTTGTTGATTTTATTTATATATATATAAAAGATTTGAAAAAAAAATTGTATTTTTTTTATAATTTTAATGAGTTAATACAGTAAGAAAGCTGTTATTACTATAAATATTTGGAAATTGAGATTAAATATAGGTAATTTTAATATATTTAAAGAAAAAATGTTTTTCATTATCCACTTTTTTAGTGTCATATAGATGGCAAATTCTTTTAGCTCATAGTGTGTTAGGAGTTTTTCAACATATTGTTTCATTATGGAGCTCAAGTATTCGTTCTTATTTTAGCAATGTTGATTTGCTTTCTCTTGCTAGTTATAACGAAAATATACTTTTGATCTTCTAAATTGGGGTTAATGGCCTCTTTATGGTACCTTAAGTTTCTCTTATCCTCTATTTCTTGTGACGCCACTATTTCTCTTTTTTCTATGAGAAATATACATGTTTTGGTCCTCAAGGGATTGTTCCAACAACAAGGCTCACAACCATTATAAGAAATACTCATAATGATTCCAACATGTCACATGCAGGAATTAAACTTGGGTTGGGGAGGATAACAACATGTTTCCCAACCACCCGAGCTAAACCCAACCGACGTCTACAATTTCTCCTTAAATTTGGATGCGACGTTATTTTTAATGGTTCAATATTCTATAACGTGACATAATCCTCTATTATTCAATAATTTAACCAAGATTTAGTGCCTTTATGTCAATCCTCTTACTCTGCAATTGGCTTTGACTGGAGTTTGAAGTAATTTTGGGAAGTCTCTTATATTTCATGTTAGTTGTCTTATGCTAATAAGTTGTGTACCCATTCATACCCATACTCTTAATATGAGACTATTAACTGTTGAAATATGGAAACAAGAATATTCCAATTTAATTTGTCCTTGAATTAAATTGTGAATTAAAATCAAATTTAGTCTTAACAACTACTTGGAAATAACTAATTTATTTTTTTTAAATTAATTAGTTGGAGAAATTCAAGTTAGAAGTATTTCTGAAGTCATGCAAGAGTTATCCCTTAAATTAAGGAGATAAGATTGAGTTATATTTGAGTTGTAATAAGTTAACTCGGTTTACTGAGTTAAGTCCAATTAAATTAGTTCCAAATTGTTTGAGGAATTAATAGTGAGTTAACACTCAGTTGATGCATTAACGCACTGAACTAGTGCTACTCCAATTAACTGAAGATTCCCTCATCAAAAACTCATGCATGTCTATTATGAGAAAGGCCCAATTGAGATTAATGTTCAAGGACATTGTACTATCAGTTGCATGTGTTTTCTCAGGGAGAAAAGTCATGCATGCAATCAAGGGTTCATCCTTGAGGATTGTGCAGTTTTGAAGGCTAATCATCCACAAGGAACAGCGCAAGGAAATAGGAGCTTGGAGGGTAGAGAGGAAGGCTGGAGAGAAGCCAAGATTGCATGTGAGCATCTGTGAGGATTATACTGAGAGATGGTGTTATAGACATTTTTGTGCCTTCCATCACTGAGCATGAAATGTCAATAATCAAGGGATCCAAAGTCCCTAAACATGTTGTTCCTACCCCTAGAGGAACAAGGCCAGCAAACCACAGCAATTCACAAAAGTTCTCCACCTGAAACCACTCAAAAACAAGCCAATTCTGGATCATGTCAACTGCTCCACTGAGCATCTGCGCTGAATGTCAACTGCTCCACTGTCTACTTGCGTTGAATGTCAACTGCAACAAAGGCTACCTGCGCTGAGCGTAACTGGACAAGTGGCAGGCTCATTTCTCAATGTGTCAATGCTCAGGAAGCTTCCAAAATGACACTTGCATCAGGGAATTCGACTGGTGATGAGTAAGAGGTTCCAAATCTCCAAGTGGAAGCAAGAACCTCCAAGTGGACTCAAGAACTGAGAGAGGGAGAGGACACTAGTCAGTTTCATACCAGCCTCAAGCTGACTCATCCTCTCTCCAAAACTCCTATATATAGATCTCTCCTCCATGAGATCAAGAAGGGCTGGAATTTTGTTATTGCAAAGAATTGCTGTTGGTTTGAGGTTGGATCATTGGGTGCTTAATGCTTTGAAGGGAGCTGAAGAAGGAATTCCATTCTGCTGGGAAGGAGATGCTGGATTGGAGCCCTATGGGTTGTATCTCTTCCTGAACCTTGTTATCAATCAATAAAGCTATCTTGGTTCTTTCTTATATGCTGGTGTATTTTGTATGATTTGCATTAGTATATTTGATTTACTTATAATCCTGAATCATTTATGAATATGAATATTTGCCTTTGTTTGGTGTTCTTCTCTTATCGCAAGTAGCTGTTCTCTTGTCACAGGTAGTTGTTCTCTTGTGATCTCGTGGAAATCAAGTAGTTGTTCTCTTGAGCAAGCGAGGAGGCAAGTAGCTGTGGACACCCAAAGAGAAGAGGATCTAGATCGAGGGACAACCGGAAGACAATGGTAAGTCTACCAATCTCCCCTCTTTCACATTTCATAAAGGAAGAAACCGAAGTAGCTGTATCTGTTTGTTGCTAAGGTACTGTCACACCTTAGGTGGATAGGATCGTCCTGCATAGGCATTTTTCCCCACAACAAATTGGCGACTCCACTGGGGACATTTGTTTTAGTCATTTTATTTGTGTTTACATCATTGTTTACTTCATAGACTCAACGGCAACAATCGAACTGCTTCGCAAAGTAGACTGTTGCTGCTTTGATCCTTCACTGGGTTTTTGTCTATGATCTGAACAATGGACTCAGAAATGACTTGATGATCTTTTGTGATAGTCTTTAGTACCCTCTCAAAGCATCCCTCTGTTTATACCTTGCTTGTGTTTCTGATTTGGCCTGAAACAGTTGATTTTTGAGCATTTTATGACCCGGAACCCAAGAGAAACGAGAGTTTCTCCTTTCAGCGCAGACACTGTGAAGGCAGTCTGCATTTCAACGCAGGTCCCGTGAAGGCTACCTGCACTGAATGTCAAACTGACAGTGTTAGACTTGCGCTGAACCAGTGTGGCCTTGTGCAGCTGGGGTTCTCTGCTGTCTTTTGCCCTGTTTTGATCTCTGTTTTTGCAGCCTTTAACTAGCATAGGTACCAGTCTGATAACCCCTTTTCTTTGCTTGAATTCCGCCTCATTTTTGTACAAAAAGGTTGTAAGTGTTTTTATGTGTTTGTGGCGTCATTTATAGTTTTCCTTTGCATGAGCGAAATAATCATCCTGTAGCCCTTGATTCAGATCTGATTGATTGTGATCTTAGGAGAGAGTTCATTGGCTGTTTGTAGTTGATTATCATTTGCTTTTTCTTATTGGTTTGGATTTGTCTCTTTTAAGTGTCGAAACAAGTATTCCTTTCGAAAAGTCGCAAAGTGATTGTAATCTCTTCTACCCTTGCTGATTTTGGAAAAAGTAAACTTGTTTGTATTCTGTCATTTAAAAGCAAATTCAAAGTTGTACAAAAAGCTTTCTTTGTAGGCATATATACTAAGAAAGCGGAAAACAAACACCTGCATTGTGCATTTGCATTTTGATAAGTTTGCATGCTTGATTTAGGAAAGAGTGCATTAGAGTGTGCTGATTTCTCTTTGAGAAAAGATAGTGTCGCTCTTTTCCCTTAGTAGCTAGGATTTTCAAAGTTGAAAAGATTATAAAGCTTGCTTATCATCTTAGACTGCATTTAGGAATTGTACCATACATCTCGTGGTGATCTTGAAAGGCAAACTTCTAAAAAGATCAACTTAAAATAAACTGAATGAACCTAACAACGCTTTGCAACATAACGCACAACATAGAGGTCTAGGCTAGAGACGTGTTTCGGCGTCGTTAAGCCTAGTGACTGTCGATCTCGTGGAAGGTGGGTGATTCCTCCTGAGGGACGATAGCGCTAGTATGGATTTGTGCTCCCACGTACCATCGCGTATATATTGGGAGACCCCTATAGGCATATATCCTTTATCCTTAGGAAGCCATGTCGGCCGCCCTACTGATCGCAATGCAGTGAACACAGCATTCACGAAGATCGACCGCCCGTACCGTAAAAAGTATTCTGTGGTTTTGCGAAAAGTTTGGCACACCCTCTGCCTAGATCTCCAGAGTAGTTTCTTTTGGCCTTTTTCAGACTCTATAACAGAAAAAGTCCATCCAAGCATTTGTCACTTCGGGCTCGTTAAAACATCGAAGGAGACTAGAGTCATCTTTAGCTTTTTCTCGACTCTTTAAAATTGAAAAAGCAGGTTGTGTCTAAGCGTCGTTAAAAATTTATTTTAAACGGAATAATCATCACCATTCCCTCGTTGGTCTTCGAAGTTAGTCTCTTTCCAACGCAAGTTCTTGTAGAATCACTAGAAAATCTTTTGGATAGACTAAATATGTCTGAACAACCGTCGACATCTAGGACTGTGTCATCCGACACAGCAGCAACAGAACCTCCTGCTGCTACTCCAACGATGTTCAATGGTATACCATCTGTCTCGGCAAGTTATCAACAACAAGCTGGAGTCCAATCAGAGACTGTTTCGACGACATGGTTAGTTCCTATTTCTTCATCCGGATTATCATCTGGTATTTCTTATGTTGAAACTCAACAAATTGATCCAAGGCGTCTTCAAAGGCCAATCTACCCTTTAAGTACTGGATTGCCACCATATGGAGGGCAGTATGCCTTTTCATTGTTCCCCCCCGGAGAACAACCATATGGGAGTTTACAACAAAGTTCAGGTCAAACTGGAATTACATCCAGCGGATGGGTACCAATACTGCCTCAGCAACCAAGGGTTGCATATTCAATGCAACCAGTCCACCCTGTGTCGAATGTTGCCACTATACCTGGTATGGTGATTGCGTCGCAAGTACAAGCGCTACCTGTTGTATGTCAACCCCAAGTTTCTCAGGTTGCCATACAACAGCCTCTTGTTTCGACAACTCAATCACAACCTCCGGTTAGTGCCTCCTTATCTGGAGCGACTCAGGCTCAAACAAGTACTATGACTCCTCATCTTGGTCAATCATCCAGTATTGGACAACAGCAAATGGTCCAACAACCAGAGCTGGTTCAAACTCAACAACCGCAATTCCAGCAATCATATCAAGGACCTGAGCAACAAGTCTTTGTAAGTAATGGGCAACCGCATTATAGTGGTTATGCCCATCAACCTTGTCAAAGTTGCCAACATTATGCTGGTATGCAAAGACCCACTGCTCAGGCGATTCCATCATATCCTGGGTATGCTTCGTCTAACCTGAATCAACAGTTGCCCTTTGTAGAAACTCTAGAATTACCAGATCTAAATCGGCTGACGAATGATCCAATTGCTTATGCCCCTTGGTGGCCAGCGATTCCACATAAACTTCCGTCAGATATTCCTAAATTTAATGGAAATCCAGGTGAAGATCCATCGAATCACGTGATGACATTTCATCTATGGTGTTCATCAAACACCCTAAACGATGATTCGATAAGGCTTCGCCTTTTTCAGAGGACGTTAACGGGTCCAATGGCAAAATGGTATATTGAGTTGCCTAGAGCTTCGTTCGACAACTTCAGTACCTTAGCCACGACTTTCTTAACCCATTTTCAATTACCGATAAGGTATGAAACGGGAACATAAATCTTAACCAACTTCAAGCAAACGACGGCCACCCATATAGCTGATCATATACATGAGTGGCGTCGTCGTTGTAGGATGGTAAAGACTTACGTTCCCGATCAACTATTAGCTGAATGGTTTATTAAGTCGTTACTTCCTGCAATCACGGAAGATGTGGCAAAAGGGGGAGTCGTAACAGAAGAGCAAGTCATCGCTCGTGCGCAATATCTGGACTTGGTATATACTCAGTCTGGCACGCTCTACGACAAAATACCTGACGCCCCTAGACCGGAATTCTCAATTCCTCCTCCTCCTAAATCAAACAATGACTCTCACGCCGGCGATGGCGTGATTGGCAAAACAGATACGAAATCGACAAAGGCTACATCTAAAAAGGCCTGTAAGATTTCTAGTGAAAATGCAAATGAGGAACTTCTTGCCTCGGAAGTAAATGTCATGTCGACCGACAAGGGCAAACAACTGAAGCAACCAGGGGGCAAGAAGAAAAAGAAAGGGAGAAAAAGGAAACCCCCTGCGGGGTGTCATATATGCGATAAGGATCATTGGACGAGAGATTGTCCACATATAGATGAAGTTAAGAAACTCTTTAAGAGTTCAAAAACCCCAGCGGTATTGACTGATTCGTTTCCCAGCCCGGGAACCAAACTGGTTGCTAATCAAAATGCTTCCCGATCCCAAGTGCTTATGTTGTCTGTCTCAAGGCAGCAAAATGATGCTTTGACAAGGAATAAAGATTACGGGAATCCACAGGTGTCGAATAACAAGGCTAATGAACAACCTAGTAGTTTGACAACAACTTTGACCAAAGTTGTTCCACCCATCATTGCTGAACCAATGATAAAGTCGCCAAAGGGAGGAGTACACAAATCGACATTTAATCCTCGTGCCAAAGTAGCACAGAATTATAATATAGTAGAGGACCTGGCCCAATCGCCGTCCGCTATGTCGACACTTGAGGTACCGCAAAATTGCCTCTCCCAAGAGCAAGCTTTATTATCAGCAATAGGTGGGATTGGCCCAAGGGATTCCAATCTTGTGGCCTTTGATCATAAAGGATATGATCCTCAGTTACCAGCTCAACTAGCTTTCCTTATTCAAGTGAAATCCCTCAACAAAACTATTCATTGAACAATTATTGATGAGGGGGCATCTACGTGTATTATGTCGATGAGTTGCTGGAAGAATTTAGGCTCACCACCCTTGTCGAGATCGTCAACGACGTTAAAAGAATTTGATGGACGATCATACACTCCATACGGGATTTTAAGTAACTTGCAAGTTGAACTAGGGGGCAAAACAGTAGGAATTGATGTTGAAGTAATTGATGGAAACCTCGATTACAACATCCTACTGGGAAGGCCCTGGATATATGCCATGGCCGCAGTTGTGTCGACCTACTTCAGGAAGATTGCATTTCCCTTTCAAGGAGGAATTACAGTCATCGACCAACAAACTTTCCTCCCCGACAATTCACAAGTTACGGGAAGCATTCCAATGATCCATGGAAGCAATCATTCGCTTCAAAATATTAAAGTAGGTCTCCTAAAAGACCATGCCTTAATGGGTACTTTTTCCCTACCGCCTGCAAGTAATCTGGCGGAAGTGGCCACAGTGGAAACCTACAATATGAAATCTTCTATATCTAATGGATTCGGAAGATTCCTAAACATTTTGTCAGCGTGGATCATCGCCCTGATAGAAATACTGTAAATACAGTGGGATCTGAGGATGGTTCTTATCTCGCGTCAACCTCGTTAAAAAATGAAACAAGGAGTCATGGGGATAGTTCTTTTATTGTGTCAAACTCATTAAAAAATGAAAACAATCCCCTTCCAAATCTCAAAGGTAAACCTTCATTCCAACCACCAAGTTGAATGCAATGAAGCTTGGGGGGCATGCACCTCAATTTGCGTTATTATGCTGGGGGCATGCACACTTAACGAGCAGTTTTAGCACAAAGTTCATGCTCGTTAAAAAATAAACGCAAGATCCGAGCAGTTTTAGCTCATAGTTCATGCTCGTTAAAAAATAAACATAAGATTGGGCAGTGTTTTGGCGCATTCAAGCTCATTAAAAAATGAACCCATCCCGGTAAATAACCATTGAGTATGTAACCTGATCAACCATAAAAGCCTTGGTCGTGTTTTGTGCACCGTCACCTCCACTGTTCATTTGGCCGATCATTTACCTCCATATGATTTTTTACCCATTTTGAGGAACAGCTGCGAAGAGTGATTTCACCTAGCCATCCTTGTGACACTGCCGTAATTGGAAAATTCCAACCTGTACCTGGAATCAGCTGCTAACCCTGTTCATCACTCGTTCCTCAAAAGACGAGTCTTCTTTAAGCTCTTTTCAATTGACTCGTAAAATATGAAAAGATTGCCGAGTTTTGGCCTTCCAGCTCGTTAAAGCGACCGGAAGTGCTATCCCTCCTCTAGATTTTAATCTTTTTGGACCTGAGGGATTATTGCACAAAAAGATTGAGCGCTTGTTTTGTTCGGCTCGTTAAAACTATCGAAAACTCATCCCTTCTGTATTGTTTTATACTTTTTCGGACTTAAGGGATTAGATGACGAAAAAGGAATTTTGGAGTTAACTTTATGTACCTTTTCAGACTCTCTAAAAATGAAAAGGGCTGAGTTTTCCTTGTCATTAGACTCGTTAAAATCACTAAATATCGACAAACTTGTCTTTAGACGAGAACGAGTTTCACTATCGCTAGGCTCGTTAAAACATAGCGATGGGCTTGCCCGAAGGGCAGGTTATAGAACAAGCATATGTTATCCTCCTCAAGCTTGACAAAAATAAAGAGGTACTGGTCAGCAATGACTGGGGAAAAATTGGGAAAAATCAAGAAAACTTTGATGGTAGCAGGTCGCTCTTGAACATGACACTTTTCCTCCGTACCACAATCGGGTTGGGTTGTTTCATTCACCGGTCACATCGCCATGGTCTCGCCATACCATCCATACTTGGGGTAATGCTACCGATCCATCGCATCAGTGTCACCATATGTTCAAGAGAAGTCATTCAGAAAGAGTCAACCGGGTCCCATCCACTACCATACATTATCCTTCATCCATTCATGACTGCCACCCTGAATCATATGTCACAGATCGTTTTCACCTCCATTAAAATCAATAGCTCCATTCCGTGTCACTGATGTGGGATTCATTAAGGCCCTCCTTTGACGGATCGCTTCTTGTCGACATCAGCTCATTATCCAAGAATTTGATCTAGGAACAACCCCTTCAGTACTTTGAAGCTTGCATGCCTCAATGGCAAGTTTCTCACTTCCGGCGACAGGTATACATCAATGACCTTCGACCAGAAGATTTTGCGTGGTGTTCGACTCCAAGTCCTTTATTCACACCACGTGAATTGTACTGCAGTACCTTGAGGGTCATTATCATTATCGGTGATTCCTCTCGCGCTTGTTAACGGTTTACATCATTGACCGGTAATCAAGCAATGTCTTTCCATGTTCGACTTCAGCGCAATTCTCACATGGATCGACTTGTACTTAGAGTGAAGATCGAACGAGTTTGAAGACCCCGGATCTAGTTTCATCCATCCGGGCTGCGATATATATTCAGGAAAAATAAAGACATTTGACATGTACATCATTGCAGCAGATGATCATCCTACTCAAAGGATGATAGTTTCGCCAGAATTATCAGTCTACCATCAGACGATCGTCTGTTCTATGTACCAAAATGAATTTATAAAGTTGAGCATGGGAATGCCCGCCTCAGCTAGATCATGAAAGCAGTATGATTCATAATGTATTGTATAGTATCTTATTACAGGTCTTCTCCCAGCAAATGGATGAACTTCGGACCCTCCTGGATAAAGCATTTCACCCAATAAACGGCCTCATACTTTAGGGGGCAACTGTTATAGACATTTTTGTGCCTTGCATCACTGAGCATGAAATGTCAATAATCAAGGGATCCAAAGTCCCTAAACATGTTGTTCCTACCCCTAGAGGAACAAGGCCAGCAAACCACAGCAATTCACAAAAGTTCTCCACCTGAAAACACTCAAAAACAAGCCAATTCTAGATCATGTCAACTGCTCCACTGAGCATCTGCGCTGAATGTCAACTGCTCCACTGTCTACCTGTGTTGAATGTCAACTGCAACAAAGGCTACCTGCGCTGAGCGTAACTGGACAAGTGGCAGGCTCATTTCTCAATGTGTCAATGCTCAGGAAGCTTCCAAAATGACACTTGCATCAGGGAATTCGACTGGTGATGAGTAAGAGGTTCCAAATCTCCAAGTGGAAGCAAGAACCTCCAAGTGGACTCAAGAACTGAGAGAGGGAGAGGACACTAGTCAGTTTCATACCAGCCTCAAGCTGACTCATCCTCTCTCCAAAACTCCTATATATAGATCTCTCCTCCATGAGATCAAGAAGGGCTGGAATTTTGTTATTGCAAAGAATTGCTGTTGGTTTGAGGTTGGATCATTGGGTGCTTAATGCTTTGAAGGTAGCTGAAGAAGGAATTCCATTCTGCTAGGAAGGAGATGCTGGATTGGAGCCCTATGGGTTGTATCTCTTCCTGAACCTTGTTATCAATCAATAAAGCTATCTTGGTTCTTTCCTATATGCTGGTGTATTTTGTATGATTTGCATTAGTATATTTGATTTACTTCTAATCCTGAATCATTTATGAATATGAATATTTGCCTTTGTTTGGTGTTCTTCTCTTGTCGCAAGTAGTTGTTCTCTTGTCACAGGTAGCTGTTCTCTTGTGATCTCGTGGAAATCAAGTAGCTGTTCTCTTGAGCAAGCGAGGAGGCAAGTAGCTGTGAACACCCAAAGAGAAGAGGATCTAGATCGAGGGACAACCGGAAGACAACGGTAAGTCTACCAATCTCCCCTCTTTCACATTTCATAAAGGAAGAAACCGAAGTAGCTGTATCTGTTTGTTGCTAAGGTACTGTCACACCTTAGGTGGATAGGATCGTCCTGCATAGGCATTTTTCCCCACAACAGATGGCTAGCTGTAGGAGCTAAGGCTTTGTATAATTCCTATGTATTTCCACCATGTATGATAATCCAATAGTGTGGGGTTTTTATCTGAGGATTTACCCAAAGTATTTTCATGTGTCTTGTGCCATTGATTCTTCTTCTTCTGGTTATATTGTACAACTTGATATTTAAGCTTCCGCAAATTGATAGTAGAAGTAGGTTATAATATTCTGCTTTGATTTATATTGCATTATCGGGTTAACCTACCACAGATTTTCTACATGGTATGGAAGCTGTGAACAATATACTGAGAAGAGAATTCGAAGTTTGAAGTTCGAGGTTATAGGTGCAAATCGAATTCATATCATACTTCAAGGTTGGCTAATGGCGTTCTATGGCTTGAGACTCGAGTATGCCTTGGAAGGTAGCTTGAATTACATAGCATGGAAAGATAGAATGGAGGTTGTATTAGAAGACAATGGCTTGAAGGAATTCATTGATCAAGAAATCCCAAAGCCAGCTTCAACTAATGCACAAGAGTTGGCTGAGTGGAAGAAGTGTGTGGTGAAGGCGAGACGGATCATCCTTGAGGGAGTTCGAGACCATATTGTCTTGATTCTCCATGGGAAGGATATTCCATTTTCAATGTGGAAGACATTGAAGGACCTCTACCAAAACAGTAGTGACTAGAGGAAATTGGTGCTCAAGGATAAGCTTCGAAGAATCAAGATGGAGAAGGGCGATACTATTTACACATATCTGAACAAGCTCACCACCTGCAGAGATGAGCTTGGCAGTGTGGGAATAACTACTGTTGATGATGATATGGTGAGCCTCACTCTCCTTGGCCTTCCAAAGAGTTGGAATAAATACCAAAACTATGTGAATGGAAGGGAGAAACTGTTGGATTGGGAACGACTGTGATCAGATCTTATACAAGAGGAGATCAGGAGGAGAACACGAGATGGTTCTTCATCTAAGAATGATGATGACGAAAATCTGGCCTTAGCAAGTAAGGCAAGGAAAGGGAAGGGGAAGGCTTCCCATTTCAAATCAAATTCTTCTCATGGAGGGAAGAAGGGTGACATGTCTAAAGTAAGATGCTTTAATTGTCACAAGATGGGACATTATGCGACTAATTACCCATCGAAGAAGTCCAAGAAGGGATCCTCGGAAGGATCAGAAGGTGAGGCATTAGCCTCTTAGTTCAAAATGGACTTTACCCTCATTGCATGCATGGTGTCATTGATAATGGGTTGTGTCTGGTATCTTGACAGTGGAGCCTCATTCCACATGGCCGGTGATAAAAATTTATTCAGTGCGTTGGAGGAGAAAGACCTCAAGATGCGCATAGAGATGGGTGACGACAGAAGATATAGTGTTTCAGGAGTGGGCACGATTGATTTTTAGAGAGAGTATGGAGCTCCTCTCACCTTGACAGATGTGATGTATGTGCCTAGACTGAAGAAGAACTTAGTATCGGTTGCAATGTTGGAGGACAAAGGCTACGATGTTGTCTTCAATAAAGGAAAGGCATTCCTAAGACACATAGCCATGGGTCAGACCAAGAGGATAGGGATTCGAGTGAAGAATCTATATAAACTAGAGGTAGATGATTGTGCAACATTGAGTACGAAACCAGAGTTGGTGCAAAGCCAAGACATTGGCAAGTTGTGGCACAGGCGGTTAGGCCATTTTCATCATGGGGCTTTGAAGATAATGCAACAGATATCTACAGGACTTCCCAAAGGTAAACTTGAGCAAGTTGACACATGCAAAGGTTGTACCTTCGGAAAGTACACCAAGTCTCCCTTTCATGATCGAGACAGTCGAGCAGAGGCTATCTTAGAGCGAGTTCATACTGATTTGTGTGGACCATTCTCGACGTCATCCACAGTGAAGCAAAGGTATTATGTGATTTTCATTAATGACTATTCTCGTAAATGTTGGATTTATTTCATGCAGAAGAAGGACCAAACTTTCACAAAGTTTTGTGAGTTCAAAGCTTTGGTCGAGAAAGAGTCAAGGAAGAAGATTAAGGCCTTGAGAAGCGACAACGGTGGAGAAAATGTCTCTCAAGAGTTTAAGGACTTCTGTGCAGTGGAAGGAATTAAACAAGAGTTGGCGGCACCTCATAACCCACAAGAGAATGGGGTGGCCAAGAGGAAGAACAGAACTATTGTAGGGGCAGCACGAGCAATGCTACATGACCAAGGCCTACCACTTCATTTGTGGGCTGAGGCATGCAACACAGTAGTCTATTTGTAGAATAGAAGCCCGCATCGCATGCTTGCGATGAAGACACCAAAGGAAGCTTTCTCCAGTAAGAGACCAGATGTGGGTCATTTCAGGATCTTTGGCTCATCGGTATATTGCCATGTGACAAAGGATGCACGGAAGAACCTTGAGCCGACAGCAGAGTTGAGGATATTTGTGGGGTACACTAATACACCTCACAACTATCGTGTGTACTTGCCTACCAGTCGGAGGACAGTGGTTCGCAGAGATCTCAAGTTTGATGAGTAGAAGGCCATGCGAGTTTCCCTTAAGAGGGAGATCCAACTACAGGCTATGGAGGAACTGTTGGTTCCTAAGGAGGAGGAGCCTCAGACTGATGCGGAGCAGCCGTATGCAGAGGTTCCAGGACTGGATACATCCACTCAAGTAGAGTCTTTCAGAGATGGACGGAAGTGCACAAGATAAGCTAACAAATTGTTAGAGGATGCGAGAGAGAATGTGGGAGCACCATCTTCTCAACGCAGACAAAGGAGGTCACCTGAGAGGTACACTGGATACATGGCCCTTGTTGGGGAATGTGTTGAGACCGAGCCATCTTCCTTTGAGGAAGCAGTGCAGCAGTCGATTTGGGTTGATGCTATGGTGGAGTATGACTCCATAGTTCCTAATAATGTTTGGGACGTGGTTCCAAGACCAGAGAACAAGTCAGTTGTGAGTTCGCGTTGGCTTTACAAGGTAAAGCAAGTTACTGATGGTAGTGTGGAGAAGCATAAGGCAAGATTTGTTACCCATGGCTTTTCACAGGTCGAGGGAATTGACTATGATGAGACTTTTTCTCTTGTTGCAAGGTACTCATCTATCAGACCTATGTTGGCACTCTCAGCACAGACGGGTTGGAAAATCCATCAGATGGATGTGAAGACTACATTCCTCAATGGTCAGATTGAGGAAGAGGTGTACATAGGGCAGCCAGAAGGTTTTGAGACCTTCGATCGTGAGTCACATGTGTGTCGACTCAAGAGAGCGTTGTATGGGCTGAAGCAAGCACCATGTGCTTGGTACACCAAGATAGACAACTACTTCACTGGGTTGGACTTCACAAAGAGTGAAGCGGATGCGAACCTGTACCACATCGTGGTGAAAAGGTAAGATGTTGATCATCGTACTTTATTTTGATGATCTCATATTGACTAGTGATGATCAGTTGGTCGTGTCTTGCAAGAGAATTCGAGATGAAAGACATGGGTCTCATGCATTACTTTCTTGGCATGGAAGTGTGGCAAAAGGATGGGGATTTGTTTGTGTCTCAGGGCAAGTATGCCAACGAGATACTCAGGAGATTCCACATGTAGAAGTGCAAGCCCATGCAGAATCCTCTAGCAGGTAACTGGAGGAAGGAGGTTGCTACTTCAAGAGAAGTGGTAGAGGCTACTGTGTACAGGCAGCTTGTGGGTTCACTGATGTACTTAGTGAACACACAACTAGATTTGTGTCATGCGGTGAACCAGCTGAGTCAAGCAATGGTTCAACCTAACAAGATGTTTTGGAAGGCGGCAAAGCCTGTATTGAGATACCTCAGAGGCACATCTTAGTATGGATTATGGTACATACAGACAGAGGGAGTGAAGCTACAGGGCTTCACTGATGCAGATTGGGTAGGGAGTCCATCAGATCGGAAGAGCACATCAGGAGGGATTTTTAACCTTAGGTCAGCGACAGTTTCCTGGTATAGCAGGAAACAAAGGTCGGTTGCACTTAGCTCGGCAGAGGCAAAATACATGGCTACAAGTCAGGCAGCATGTGAGGCCATCTGGATGTGGAAAATCCTAGTTGGTTTGTTTGATCAAAGGATGGATCCAATTGTGATCTATTGTGATAATCAGAGTTGTATCAAACTCTCTGAGAATCTAGTATTTCATGATAGGTCCAAGCACATCAACATCCGGTATCATCATCTCAGAGACTGTGTAGTGAGGAGGATCATGTTGCTGCAGTATATTTCGATAGAGGAGCAAGATGCTAACATTTTGATAAAGGCATTGTCAAAGTGTAAATTCGAGTTCCATAGAGACAGGATCGGGGTGGCAGATAATCCCTTTCTTGTTGAGAGGGAGTGTTGAAATATGGCAACAAGAATATTCCAATTTAATTTGTCCTTGAATTAAATTGTGAATTAAAATCGAATTTAGTCTTAACAGCTACTTGGAAATAATTAATTAATTAATTTTAAATAATTAGTTGGAGAAATTCAAGTTAGAAGACTTTCTGAAGTCATGCAAGAGTTATCCATTAAATTAAGGAGATAAGATTGAGTTATATTTGAGTTGTAATTAGTTAACTCAGTTTACTGAGTTAAGTCCGGTTGAATTAGTTCCAAACTGTTTGAGGAACTAATAGTGAGTTAACAGTCAGTTGATGCATTAATGCACTCAACTAGTGCTACTCTAGTTACTGAAGATTCCCTCATCAGAAACTCATGCATGTCTATTCTCAGAAAGACCCAATAATGTTCAAGGATAGTGTACTATCAACTGCATGTGTTTTCTCATGGAGAAAACTCATGCATGAAGTCAAGGATTCATCCTTGAGGACTGCGCAGTTTTGAAGGCTAATCATCCACAAGGAACAACGCAAGGAAATAGGAGCTTTGAGGGTAGAGAGGAAGGCTGGAGAGAAGCCAAGATTGCCTGTGAGCATCTGTGAGGATTGTACTGAGAGCTAGCTAGCTGTGAGAGCTAAGGCTTTGTATAATTCCTATGTATTTCCACCATGTATGATAATACAATAGTGTGGGGTTTTTATTTGAGGATTTCCCCAGAGTATTTTCATGTGTATTGTGTCATTGATTCTTCTTCTTATGGCTATATTGTTCAGCTCGATCTTTAAGCTTCCACAAATTGATAGTAGAAGTAGGTTATAATATTCTGCTTTGATTTATATTGCATTATCGAGTTAACCTACCACATATTTTCTACATTGACTTTTATTGAGGAGGATATGATAATGTGTATTGCTTATAATTTTAAGACTATAAACTAAAAAAAAAAAAATCGGATTTGCCCAATCTTCCTCCATGATTCTTCAGAGATGTTGCAACTCCATAATTCATAGCCATATAACATAGTGTGTGTTATAAGAGCCTAAAAAATAAGTTTTTTTTTTTTTCCCACAAATAAAAGCCCTTAATTTATAATTGTTTTCAAGGTCAAAATAGACTTTCCACACTTTGTTAATAATTTTCTCGGTGTTATTATTCCAATTAAGCTTGTGATAAAGGTCAACAATATATTTGCATGAAGTAGTTTTCTTAAGTTGGTAACTTAATGTAGCTATTGTTGTTGTTAATTTGATGTGGTCACAAGAATTATGTTTATTTATATGGATAATAAAGAGTTAATGCAAACATTATTAGTTATTTTTGTCATATATAAGCACAATTATGTTTATTTATATAGATTATAAAGAGTTAATTCAAACATTATTAGTTATTTTTGTTATATATAAGCATTAATGTGAATGTAATCACCGAACTTAATTATCATTATTAAATTACATCAATCTATTGTTATTATTAAAATTAAAGTGCATTTATTTATTAATATTAATATTTATTTTTATTACAAAACCATCGATCTCAAATAGGTTCAATTCAATTCCAAATTTCAAACATTCACCGCTAATATCCACCACTTTTACCTAAGAATTAAGGACCTTTATACTCTTGATTAAGGGTTGAGAATAAGTTGCATGCTTAAAAATCCATGAGGATATCCCTGTACTATAATGCTCAAGTAAATCTCCATCTTGAAATCTATAACCAACTCTCATTTAACACAACATCAAAATTTAGATATTTAACAACATAAAATAGAGCACTCTTTGTTGCAGGTGAGAACATCCTAGGCTCTTGGGTTGCAAACCCCAACAGAGCGGAGGGCAAACAACAGCAAGAAATGTGTAGATAAACAACTTAAATGCTTATTCTACTGAACTGGGAAGAAGTGTCCTTACCCGGAGGTCCTACGTTTGGGTAGATCCTGCAAGGTACAAACCCTATGCTTCTCCTGATGCCTTTGAAACATGTAAATTATTCAAGCAGAGCATATACAACAGTAGAAATGGAAAGCATATTCATGATATGTACGTTAGATCATGTAAACAAATGAACGATTGCGCGTTAGTATAAGATCTATAAACAAATCACAATATAGATCAATGCATAAACACGATTAATATCAAGAACATAACATTATTTCTTTATTGATGTAAGCTACAAGAAAGGAGGAAAACTACAACCTGAGTCTTCCTTTAGCTCCAAGCAGAACCATCCTTCGGAACTGTCCTTTCCCGACCTCAACAATATTCCTTCGTCATCATACACAAGGATATCACAAGAGGGATGAAGGATATCTCAAAAGAGGAAAAACGAGTTTCCTAAAGCTTTAGGGAGTGCAGGAGGCATAGGGATTTCGTTAGACTCGATCAGGGATTAATCAACTATAATATCAATATCTCATCTCTTCTCCCTTAAGGACTTCCCATGGAGGTTTATTTATACTTCTCCAAATTAGTTTTTTCAGTTGGGAAATAGTTGGGCCACGGTCTATAGGAGGTGAGTAACAGGTAAACCCGTAAACTTCGTCCGAAATTAAGGAAATTTATTATTTTTAAGTGTTTTAACACATGTATGCAGGTTGGGTATATGCTAACCCGCGTGTACACGCTTTTATCACAAGGCAAAGTAGCGTATAGGAAATAAAACATTGTTTTTTAGATTTTGGACCAAGTCTGGAAAGGAAGGTTTGCCCTAAGCCATAATCAGAGCATCAGATCCACCAAGAGTGGTAAATGGTGCTATAACACTCTTGTCCTCTTCATATCTTTAAAATTTTCGACGCCACCACCAACCTTAATAAACCATATACATTAGATGAAGTGAGATGTGAAATAATTAATATAAATACCTTGTTCTATGCAGGATTAAAATTGCCCACAACTACACCATTTCTAGTACATTCATGTTGAGGTATAACTCATCACGCCCACATCTTGTGTTGAAAAAATGTAGCAAGAAAGGCTCAATTTGACTCTAACCTTAGTCGATTTGAGTAAATTGAATTTCCACATCAACATGAAAACTTGGAGGCAGTTAACTAGTGTGACATGGCTCTTGTCACTCAGTTAGCTTGGTGAATTTGAGTTAGAGGGCTTGGAGTTCAGTTATGCACGTGTGTTTGCTAAATTTTAGTAATCTAGTTCAATTATTTTCAGTTGTATTTAGTTAACTGACCTCTAACTATTGTTGGAGTCGGTTGAAGATCAGTTGTGCAGTGGAACAATAGTCTAACTCAGATATCTGTTAGTTAACTGATAAATCATCACAAAATAGATAGTGCATGCAAGGAATTTAAGTTCTGCGGCTGAAGTGGAGATGATAAGGCAATGTAACATCAGTTGTAAACTAGTTCTGAGTGTAAAGGTGTTGCATGTAGTTAGTGATCAATCGTTGGGAATTCCTCAATCAATTTGGAAGAAATTCCTATCTTTTTGGGGCCAACTTCCTCAAGATTTGCACAAGGAAATAGGAGGCTTGGTGGGCAAATAATTGGCCAAGTGTTGGCCAAAGTTTTCTATTAAGCAGAGAGAATGGTTATTCTTTTGCACGGTCGGCTTAGAGTTGGAGCTAACAATTGTAATAATTTCTCTTTTCATATGATTAATGCAAAAATGCTTGAGGGGTTTTTCCCAATTGAGTTCCCTAGAAATCACTATGTATTTTTGGTTTTTCTTATTTCATGTCTATGCATGTTGTTCCAAATTGAGATTTACATTCCGCAGATCAATAGAGTAGAATTGTGTCTCTTGTTTTCAGGTTGAAATCTTGAGCAGTTGCAATTTATATCAAATTTATACATGGTATCAGAGCCCTGAAATCACATTAGAACTAATATTTCAAACTTGTCTCTCAAGAATTTCGAAGTAGCAACTTCTCTACAACAATTTTTCTTCAAGATCGGGAGAATGTCTTTCAACGGACTATGATTGGAGTATGCCCTAGAGGGTAGCTCTAATTTCATAGCCTGGAAGGATCGAATGGAAGTAGTGCTTGATGACAATGGTATGCTAGAATATGTGAAAATTGATATTGCAAAACCTCCATAGTCGGATGCACAACAATTAACATAGTGGAAGAAGGATATTGCAAAGGCGAGAATAATTATTCTAGAAGGTGTGAGAGACCATGTGGTCTCAAATCTCCATGGAAAAGAGACATCATTTGCTATGTGGAAGGCTGGAAGGCACTAACTGGGCTATTTGAAAATAACAATGACCATAGAAAATTGGCCTTGAAAGACAAACTTCGAAACATCAAGATGCTGAAAAATGACATTATTTTGCAGTATCTTTCTAGGTTTACACAAGTTCATGATGAGATTGGAGGGGTCGAGGTGAATGAAGCATAAGATGACCTAGTAAGCCTAGCACTTCTAGACCTTCCAAAATCCTAACACAACTACCACAACTTTGTTAATGGAAGGGAAAATTTACCTAATTGGGAAAGGTTGTGGTCCGGTTTGGTTCAAGAAGAGTTCATGAGAAATAATAGAGATGGAACCTCATCCAAAGTTGAGGATGAAGGAAATTTTGAATTGGTTGGGAAGGGGAAGAAGGGCAAAGGAAATAAGACCCAGAGAAAACCTGAATCCAACCAAAATATGGCAAGAAGAAAGACTCGAGTAAGATAAAATGCTTCCACTGCCATGAATTTAGGCATTATGCGACAAAATGTCCACACAAGAAGTCTACCAAGAAGCCTTCAGGAGGAGCAACAGGGGAAGCATTGGCTTCACAATTCGAATTAGACTTCACCCTAATAGCATGCATGGCCAACATTGTTATGGGGAGTGTGTGGTACCTTGATTTCGGTGCCTTGTTCCATATGATAGGGTGCAAGTAGTTTTTCAGTAGCTTGGAGGAGAAGGATCTCTAGATACATATCAAAATGGGGGATTATGGGAGGTACAATGCTATAGGAATTGGTACTGTCACATTTGACAGGGACAAAGCCTCTACTCTTCGACTCAAAGGTGTTTATGTACCCGGGTTGAAGAAGAACTTGATCTCTGTAGCAGTTTTGGAGGATCGTGGTTGTGATGTTATTCCTTTTTGAGACACATAACTAGTAGGCAAGTGAAGCAGATCAGAGTTTGAGTGAAGAATCTATACAAACTTGAGGTGGGAGATTGCAATGCATTAAGAAGCAAGGCTGAAAATGTGTCGATTCATGATGTTGAAGAACTCTAGCACATGAGATTGGTTGTATTTTCCCTCACTAAGGATGACCGTTGTATGGAGAGTTGTGAAGTGCGATGAGGACAAGGCTATGAGATGATATCTGGAACAAGAGCGGAGTATTCCATTAGAGTAGGAGCTTCTAGATCCAAAGGAGGACCCTTAGGGTGAGCTTCAGGAGGTTATGGAGTAACCACTTGCAGAGGATTAGACATGAGGCAGAGTGGAGGTACCCACTCAACCATAATATTCTAAATATGGGAGAAAAAGAACCAGAGAAGCTGATAGATTGGTGCAGGATGCTAGGGAGAATGTGGGAGCCTCTATATCATTGCGCATGCAGAGGAGGTCACCTGATAGGTACATTAGTTACATGGTTTCCATGACAGAGCTCATTGAGAAAGAGCCTTCTCCATTTGAGGAAGCAGTTTATCAACCTGTTTGGGTTGTTGCCATAGTGGAAGAATATGAATCCATCATGAATAATAGTTTACGAGAGGTGGTGTTGAGAATAGAAGGGAAATTTGTAGTTGGTTTGAGATGGATCTACAAAGTGAATCATGTAGCAAACGGGAGCATCAATAAGTACAAGGCCAGATTTGTGGCCAAAGAATTCTCTTAGGTAGAGCCAGTGGAATGTGAGGAAAATTTTGCACCAATTGCAAGATATTCCTCAATTAAATCCATTCTAGCATTGGCTGCACAGGTGGATTGGAAAATCCACCAAATGGATGAAGACTACCTTTCTCAATGGTGTTGTTGAGGAGGAAATTTACATAGAGCAACTAGAAGTATTTGAGACATATGATTCAGAGTCACATGTGTGCAAACTCAAGGAAGCAATGTATGGTCTCAAACATGCACCTCGAGCATGGTACACTTGGATTGATAGTTATCTCAGTGGATTGGGCTTCACCAAAAGTGAAGCAAATACGAACCTCTATCACATTGTGGTAGATGGTAAGTTGCTTATTCTTGTTTTGTATGTCGATGATTTAATATTGACAAGTGATGAGCAGTTCATCCTCTCTCGTAAAGGAATTCAAGATGAAAGACATGGGGCTCATGCATTACTTCCTCAGGTACATGACCGACCACTATATATACCCCACTGGGGTCACCATAGGAAAGACATATTCAGATACCTCTGAAACTTTGGATGGTGCAGGAATCTCGGTCAACCATAGGGGGGCAGACACTTAAGATATGTAACTCAGATTCTCTTAGATGGGTACAGGGATCTAATTCGCATTACAGTAGGACATTGTCTCGTGGAAAACTTCAGTGAGCATATTATAGTCTCAGCCTAATTATGATGATAATCTTGGTGCAACAATACAATCATTGTTTCAGTATAAATAAGATGATAAAGATCACATTGATAATCATTGTCTCGACATATTAGATGGAGAAGATACATTCACTGTCTCGACATATTAGATGGAGAAGATACACTCACTGTCTCGACATATCAGATGGAGAAGATACACTCATTGTCTCAACATATTAGATGGAGAAGATACACTCACTATCTCGACATATCAAATGGAGAAGATACACTCACTGTCTCGACACAATATTTATCTCACAAGTAATACACTCTCATCATACTAAACGCAGTCAAGACCTCATCATAATGACAATCATCATCTTGATCATAATCCTAATGAAGATTTCAGTGCATGGAATCAAGGTCGTTATGAAGTTCTCAATGAAGGAGTAGTCATGGTGCAACAAGTGGTGCAATAATGATGGCCTCAATGGTGAAGCAACAATGTTGATGATGATCTCAACAGTAAGAATAGGATTGGTGTCTTGGTCTTGGAGTGGCCTAGTAGGTCAAGGGTCATGGTCTTGGTATTCATTAATTGGAATCTCTATAAGAAGAATTATGTGCAGGTTTTTCTCTCTAAGAGGGATAGGTTTTGGCCTTGGCAGAATGCCAACATCTTGTGTTTTGTTTTCTTTGTTTTTGGTAGCTATTTGATGAAATGAAGTATGGCAGGGTGATGGTGAATTGTTTGTGTCTCAAGGAAAGTATGCTACCAAGATACTTTATATATTTCACATGGATAGTTGTAAGCCCATGGACACGCCTATAGCTATATATGGAGGAAGGAGAATGCCACTTTAGCTGAAGAGGTTGATGCTAGCATTTACATACAACTCGTGGGTTCACTAATGTATCTTGTGAACACATGACCCGACATTTCCTATGTAGTCAACCAACTTAGCCAAGTTATGGTGAGGCCTACCAAATTATATTGGAAGGTAACAAAGCATGTATTACACCACCTTAGAGGCAATACCGAGTATGGATTATGGTATAAGTGGACAGAGGGAGTGAAGCTACAAGGATTCACCTATACAGATTGGGCAAGGAGTCCATCCAACAGGAAAAGTACATTAGGTGTTATCTTTAGTGTTGTGTCCACAATTATTTCCTGGTACAACAGGAAGCATAGGTATGTGGCGCTTAGCTCGGCAGAGGTTGAATACATGGCTGCAAGTCAAGCAACATGTGAAGTGACCTGGATGAGGAAAATACTCGTGGGACTATTTAGTCAAGAGATGGATTCAACAATGATATATTGTGATAATCAGAGTTGCATTAAGCTCTATGAGAATATGATATTTCATGACAAGTCGCAGCACATTGATATCCGGTATCATCATGTGCGGGACTGTGTGCAGAGGAGAATTA
The DNA here is from genome assembly GCA_031772625.1 of Pinus tabuliformis. Classification (NCBI taxonomy): domain Eukaryota; kingdom Viridiplantae; phylum Streptophyta; class Pinopsida; order Pinales; family Pinaceae; genus Pinus; species Pinus tabuliformis. The sequence continues at coordinate 77,773,854 of CM062806.1, read as the reverse complement.
TGTTGCTACGATACATTCCAATTGAGGAGCAAGATGATGACATATTGACAAAGGCATTGTCAAGAGGTAAATTTGAATTCCACAAGTGCAGGATAGGGGTGGTGAAAAGTCTATTTCTTTCTAAGAGGGAGCATTGAAAAAATGTAGCAAGAAAGACTCAATTTGACTTTAGTCTTAGTCAAATTGAGTAAATCAAATCTCCACATTAACAAGACAACTTGGAGGTAGTTAATTAGTGTGAGATGGCTCTTGTCACTCAATTAGTTCAGTGAATTCGAGTTAGAGGGCTTGGAGTTCGGTGATGCATGTGTGATTGCTAAATTTTAGTAATCTAGTTCAATTATTTTCAATTGTATTTAGTTACCTGACCTCTAACTATTGTTGGAGTTAGTTGAAAGTCAGTTTTTCAGTGGGACAACAGTCTAACTCAAAGATTTTTTAGTTAATTGATCAATCAACCCAAAATAGCTAGTTCATGCAAAGAATTCGAGTTCCTCAACTGAAGTGGAGATGACAAGGCAATCTAACATTAGTTGTAAACTAGTTCTTAGTGTACATGTTAGAAAATTATATATTACAGAGAAATGGAACACAAAATATTGTGGAAACACAAACACAAAAAAACGCATAAAACAAGAGACACATATATACGTGGTTCACCCAATTTGGGCTACGTCTATGGAGAAACAACCAATCATTCCTTTTATATTATCCAGCAAAATGAAGAGATACAACCTACAACAAATCCACTGTAATTTCCTCTTTGTTCTCACACATCCTCCTCTCTCTCTCTCTCTCGCTCAGAGTAATAATAATACATAGTTGCAATACAATTCCGTCATATAAACCCAGGGTTGCCTTCTAGGGAAAAAACCCCAAATTAACATAACTTCTACCGTCATATCATATACCTAATGAACGACCTAGATTGACTACAAAACTACAATATTTTACAGGGAAAATTTTCACCCCTTGGATCCCCAGGTAGCAATAATGGGGGGGCAAGGCCCCCCACACACTCTCATCGGGGATTGGGATCCAAACACGGATGAAACAAGACCTCTGAATCATGAAGAGAATCAAGTTCCACACCCAAAAGTACAGGGGTTGCATGCAGTCAGTGACCAACCCTTGGGAATTGTGCAATCAATTTGGAGGAAATTCCTATCTTTTAGGGGCCAATTTCCTCAAGATTTGGA